>JANIIA010003061.1:0-14315 GCA_027478495.1 Erythroxylum alaternifolium | reverse complement strand
ATGCAGTAGCTAACACTGGTGCTATAGTTAATCGGTGTTTTAATTCCTCAAAGCTCCTTTGGCATTCATCAGTCCATCTGAAAGGTACATTCTTCCTTGATAAACCTCTGGTAATAACCTGCCTCAACTTTCTTTGGGTCTACTTGTATGCCCTGTCTAGATACTATATGGCCCAAGAATACTACTTGATCAAGCCGAAATTCACACTTACTGAACTCAGCATACAATTGCTTCTCTCTCATTATCTGTAAGATTAACCTCAAATGTTCATAATGTTCCTCTCTGCTCTTTGAGTACACTAAAATATCATCTATGAATATAATCACAAAATGATCCAACTAAGGTTGGAACATTTTATTCATCAATGCCATAAAAGCTGCCAGAGTATTCGTAAATCCAAAAGGCATCACCAAAAACTTAAAATGCCTATATCTAGTTTTGAAGGCACTCTTTGGTACATCAACTTTTGATATCTTCAACTGATAATATACTGATCTTAAATCCAATTTAATAAACACGTTAGCTCCCTATAACTGATCAAGTAAACTGTCTATTCTTAGTAACAAATACTTATTCTTCGCTCTCACTCGATTTAACTGCCTATAAATAATACACAATCTCAAAGTCCCATCTTTCTTTTTCACAAATAAAAATGGGGCTTCCTAAGGTGACACACTTAGTCTGATAAAACCCTTATCTAGCAACTCCTACAACTGAGTCTTAAGTTCCAAAGGTGCCATCCTATATGGAGGAATAGATGTAAGAGCAGTACTTGGAACAAGGTCAGTAGTGAACTTTGTCTCCCTATCTAGGTGTAAACTAGATAATTTAGTGGGAAACACATCCAGAAAATCTCTAACAACAGGAATATCCTGTACTATATGCTCAGTTCAGGTATTAGTCATATAGGACAGATAAGCCTCACATTCACCTCGAATCAATCTTCAAGCACTCATTGATGAAATCAATTTGGCTGGCACTGCTTGAATAACACCTCAAAATATTACTCTCGGTTGATTAGGAGATTCAAGAATCACCTCCTTAGTTTAGCAGTTTATCACAGCCCTATGTGCAATAAGCCAATCCATATCTAAAATAAGATATATCTCATTACTGTAATGCAATCAAATTAGCTTTCAACTCTGCCTGATCAACCCAAATCATGCACCTTTTACACATTTCTCCTATCATTATAGTACTACCTATCGGTGTGCTCACTTCTAAGCCATATTTCAATCTCTCTCTATCATAATACAGTTTAGATGCTAGATGACGTGTGATAAATGAATGTGTAGATCCTGGATCTAACAATGCAACTGCTTCAAATTGAAAGACATTTAACACACCTGCTACTACATTTGGGGAGTTATAGGCCTCCTGTCTGTTAATAGCATAGATCTTGGCCAGAGAATGTGGTTGAATAATCTGTACCTCAGTCCTAACAATAGGACCTAGTGAACTTA
Organism: Erythroxylum alaternifolium; assembly: GCA_027478495.1. Lineage (NCBI taxonomy): Eukaryota > Viridiplantae > Streptophyta > Magnoliopsida > Malpighiales > Erythroxylaceae > Erythroxylum > Erythroxylum alaternifolium. The sequence goes on along the minus strand of JANIIA010003061.1, from coordinate 12,852 downwards.
TTCTGCATCTACCTCTAACTCTCTATCCTGATCTACTAGCTCTACTCTGCTGGACAACTGTCTCAGTTATTGATCCCTCTCTCACTCCATAATGTACTCTGAAAGTTAAGGGACAATCTCTAATCTGGTGCTAAAAAGAGCCATAATGAAGGCAAGCTGCTAATAACTTCTGACATTCTCCACCTTGTTTCTTTCCACAGTGTTTATAACAGAGCATCTGTAGTGTTTTTCCTCCTAATAATGGACCTTTATCACTACCAGATTGTACAAAACTTCCTCTCGGTCTAAACCTTGACTATCTCAATCTAGTTGGTGGTCTAAATGATAAATTATGGCATTTACTAAACCTTCTATCTGAATCAACTTGAGACTCACCATGTCTCTTCATTCTGAACTCTTGTCTATACTCTCCTTGTCCATCTTTTAGTAACTATTCAATTCTAATTAAGGCATCTCTCAGCTCAATAAAACTGCTCAGATTAGTAATAGCTAACCTTGTTATGATCTCCATATTTAGCCCATCCTCAAACTATCTACATTTGTCCTCCTTAGTCAAAATCAATATAGTAACATACACCATTAACTTATTAAATTGTTTCTCATATTCGGCTACTATGAGACGTTCCTACTTTGGATCTAGGAACTCCTTCATCTTCCTATCTAGGTAGGCCTTTGGTAGATAGTTCTCTTTGAAGCCTTTTAGAAAATATTCCCACGTTAATCTACAAGGTCGGGTGGTACTACTGGGGACAGTCTTCCACTATTGATAAGTTGGACCTTTCAATGATGAGACTGCATAGTCAAACCTTTCATTTGACTCACAATCCATCTGATCAAACACCCTTTCTATTCTCTCTAACCAACTTTCTACCTCAGCAGGGTCTGTACTTCCATAAAAGTCTGTAGCTTCCTGCTTCCTAAGTTTATCATACCTCCTTTCTTTCCTCTCAGGAATTCTTTGAGGAATTTAGTCAGACCGAGGTACTCCTACAGACTCTAGGTCAGTTGATTTGACAATTTGATCTCCTATAGTTGATAACCTATAATAAACAATAATCATGATCACTAACCGAGTATCTCACTATATAACATGTCTAAATATTCTTATATGTCCCTATAGATATCAAACTATGCACTGATACTTAAAATTGTAACACATCACTATCATAGAGCACATGCTCGAATATCCAAAGGACATTTGAGAACATACCCATGAAAATGACATGTCAAAATAATCACATTAACTTATTATAGCATCATATAGAAAAATAAATAGTCAAAAGATCAACTTTTTCCATTTCGTTCACAAACATATTTATACTGTAGCATTACACTACATAATACATATATTTATACTGACAAAAACATCTAAGAGTTCACCGCTCTTTTACAAAGTTCTACATGAAATGAAAAACTATACAAAAGTATTTCATCTAAACTTCTCAGTATCAGCTGACCAGACCTTTGAGCCATTCCTGACTTCCAAAATGAATAGAACTAGACTTCTACTAGTTTGCCTTAGGAGCTAAGTCTTCCTAGAACCTGAAAGTCAACATTTGCAATTTTGATGAGTTTTGTGAACTCAACGAGTGAACCATCCTTAATGTGCTCACTCATATCAAAACAAAAAGACAATTTACAATTCAATTTACAGACAAATCATATCATCAAATATTGAATTGTCAATTCAAATTTCATCATACTTCAACAAATACAATTTGTATACACTATTTCTCATTTTCATTTCAAAACAGTCTAAATAATTCAATTCAATCATTCATATAATACGTATCAAGTTGTATATGCAAATGCTACAAATGCACATGTGACTCCACTTTCATTTTTATTTGATTGTGACCGAGCGCTGTTGTATTGTCCTATATCCGTTGTAGATACTAGGCTCATTAATAACTGTCCCGTATCCATTGTGGATACCAGGCTCATTAAATATTGAGTCTGTGGCTTTTTATGCACATTTTTGAGCTTTAAGCTCTTTTTCACTGGTCACTCCGGTTACACCTTGTTTATCTGATCGTGCATATCAATATGATGAAATGCATCATTTCTCATTATACGCAATCAATCGCTCTCATTCATTACAAATAGTCATTTTTGCATATTCATAAGATCTAAATCTGGTATTCAACATTTTGTTGAGTAGATATATTTTTCCCATTTCACATTCAATTAGGAAACATACCCAATACAATCTCAATTATCAAACTTCTCAAACCATAAATGTCCAAAATTATCTCAATCACATCATTAACAATTTAATAGCTGAAATTTAAACAGAAACAAATCAATCCTAGTGAGAAAACATCCATAAGTTTTTTCATTATATCCCCTTTCAAATTCCACCATCTAACTCCGGTACAACTCCTAGGGCTTCTCCTCTTCCTTTAAATCCTAATTATAAGATCTATAACTAACAATCAATGTTGAGTTGACAAGAAAGTGTTAATTATCACTTTGTAATCCTTATAACTAGGTTGATCACTCCACTTTACAGGGAAGTATTCAATTTGAGTTTTTATGGTTCTACTCTTACAAGTCACTAGGTGCTCCTTATTTTTCTTCAAAATTGAGTTAGTGAAATGCCACCGTGAAATCTACCAAAGCAGTCCCACTATCATTCCTATCACCATACCTGAAATCTCCATGAGTTCATGAATATTTGTCAGATGTTACCCCTATATAACTATTAAAGGCTTCTCATAGAATAATTCTCTCGTCAGGCAGGGATATACTAAATCACCCGATCTAGCTCTTCATAGAATGGGTGCTTAAGTTGTTCTCCTAACCCTACTTGGGATGCATAAGCACACACTATATTAAAAACACTATAATCTTTAAGGATAAAATCCTACCATTACTCATCTTTACCCCTACGACATGATGTCTGGGTTCCTTAAAAACCATGATACCTACCCCATTCTGTTACCTCAAACACCTAAATATTAAAATTAAACCTATTAATCACTTTCACTTTAGTCATCTTCCACTTTATCTCCTAAATTCATGCTATATGAATCATATATTTGCCTAAAATCCCCACTTATTACAATGAATTTCTTGTAAAGGTCCCGATGTTCTTGGAAGCTTTCTATAGTCTGTCAACTTCTTCTCTTCTCCTAAAGCTAAAACTCACCGAAGGACTAGCCCTTGCTCTATCATCAAAAGTCAAAGCCACCACTCCTACCCTAATGCTTAACAAAAGCTATAAAGGATAAGCCCAATAATTCCCTAAAAGACTCTAATATTACTCTAGAAAGGAAATAAGGATTGATATTAAGTCCCAAAATGGGAACCGTAATAAACAGATATGAAAATCATAAGTACAAATGACAGAAAACAAATCAAAATTTAGATTGTCCAAAATCTAAACCAATAATAACCACCTCTCACCTTACTTTGCAACTAAAAAATGGCTAATGGTAGAGACTAATTTGTATAAATAAATAGCAACTAGGTTTTTGAATAATGCTAAAACACAGTACTAGACAGTTAAATATATATATATTGAAAACTATAAATAAGAAAGAACTAAAAAGTTTCAATGGTTGACACCCCGGATAGTTGTCGTTCTAATAGAATTGGTGTGGGTAAGATCCTTTGAAGAGGCATCTGAGGTTGAAGCCCCTCCAATCTTATTAGATCCTTTTTTGTTAGCCAATTATTGAACAAATAATAATAACTGATCCATTTTCTGGTCAGTTAGCTTATGAGAATCCTCCAAATGTTGCTGGACAACCTTCAACTAAATAGCAAATTCATCATTTGTCTTTTTAAATTTATGTTCTAGCTTTTTTAGGCATTGCTCCATCTTCTTTCCACCACTATGTCACGATCGACCATGGAATGTAACCTTGACTTAGCCAGTTTGCTCAATTGTCAGGAAGGGGCGCTAAAACCAAGTTTTCAAGTTAACAACAATTGTGAGGGTAATTTTGGTATTAGATATAAGGTCAGTTTAGTAATTAAAGAGGCTGGATGTTTTTAGATTAAAGTGGCTTTAAGTTAAGTCTAGGGAACGATGATTTAATAGGATCAAGTTGTCCTCCTCCATAATTATACTCAAGCATATAAATCCGTTAATGGTTAGTTAAGTAACCATTGTACTGCCCGTATTTCATTTGTCTGCATTGAATCACTAAGTTCTTTCTCAGATTTAGAGTTTAAGGTTACTTTTCTGGTCAAATTTGATGATGCCACTATAAAGAGTCTGCTTACACCACAAATGCTACACACCAATGAGTGGCATAAGATAACTAGCAATAGAGATGAGATCTCATAGAGAAGGGTGTCTAAAGAGAGAGAGAGAGAGAGATGAGGAAGAAAAGAGGAGCATGATGAAGAGTAATCGAGGAAAGATAAGTTTGATAAATTTCTTCTTGTATTCCCTTACTATTCTACTCTTATATATTCTATTTTTTGTCGAATTTCGACCCAGTTGTTAGAAGTCTCTCTCACAAGCTTAGGCTAATTTGCTATAACAGACTCTTGAGGATGTTACCCTGACTACTATAACTAATTTTTATTTGTTGCTCTGTTTGTTTTTAAAATTAGAAAATCACAATATAAGTGTAATTGACTAGATAGAGTATGTGTATGGCTGATAGCATGCATGATGGTGATAGTAGGTTATGATAGTTGATTATTTTTGTTGTGTTAATATTTACGTCATAACAGTAGGCTTCCAAATATAGCTAGCAAGATAGTTGAAACCACTTGTAGTCCATTACTCCAAATGAAAATTTTATATACAAATTCATATAGGAATGTTTCTTGTTTAATCTCTTCTCATTTTAAACCAGGTCTCCATAATTGGAGTGTACATGCTCAGGTCCAATTTGAACCACTTTCTTAGCTTTTTTAGAACTTACAATTTTAAAAAGGAAGGCATCCTAAGTATTCACAAGCACATCTTGCAATCCATGTTGCCTTCATTTGTTCATCGCCTATTGCTTCATAACTGGAAAGGAAATCGTCTTAACTAAAAAGAAACAAAGAATGGTGGACTTCCATTTATCAACTTCAACTTTAAGAATTTTCAAAGGTGGAGAAACAATCTTGTGCTCAGATGTTTCATTAGGAGGCCAAAATCTAGCTTCACATCACATATGTGCAATGCGAATGGGAGTAACAAGATGATCATTTGAAATGGGAGGCTTATGTTACAAACTAAAAAATTTTAAGTTTAGAGGCGGGAAATCATCTCCATCCATGAAGGCAAGGGCTGATGGATAAAAAGGAAGTTCGATGAATAAATGATGCTTAGGAAGTTGGAGATTGGAGATCAATTTAGCCGAGAAGCAAAATGACAGAGGTTCAAGGAAATGTTGATTTCTTTGAAATCTGGTGTAATAGTAGGATTAGTGCATAATGCATAAGTAAAGCAAAGAAACAAGCAAAGAAAGGTCTCGACAAGGGTGAGCTAGAATCAGAAGAAAGCAGTACGCTAAGTGAAAGACGCAAAAGAGGATCATGTTGGGAAATCGGGTCGAAATCCAATCCCGACAGTAATGCAATAATTACAAAATTTTTTTGCAATATTTGATTTCCCAAAAACCAAGATCTTTTTAATTCTATAAAATGATTAACACAAATTATAATAAAGTAGAAACTTAATTCGTAACTTATTCCAAAGCTTCATCTTAATCTTGTCGTATCCCTCGAACCATTCCCAAAACTGATTTGTCTTAACCACCGTAGCTGCACAAGTGTCCGGACTCTAATGGTATCCAAAAAATAGGTTAAGAGAACTCTATAACTGTTACAGAGAGGGTTAAGCATGAAGCACTAGCTCCATAAAGCTTAAGCTTATTTATAATAAACTTTGGACAATTTAGTAATTTAATTGAAATCAAATTCTAATTTCAATTAAACTTATTCTAATTAAATACCAATTATGCCCTTTTAAGAATCAATATCTTATATTGTTCCTTATTTATTAAATATCTTATATTTAATCATAAAGTTTCTCAAACTTTACAATCAAGTCCAACTTGATTAAATTAATTTTATTCTCTTCAGCCCATTCTATTTGTGAGACCCGTTAGGTTCCCAAATATGATAGCAATGATTATAAATTCTAATTCTAATTCATAATTAAAATTATATAAATTAAAACTCCTTTTAATTTATCTTTAATTATCTAATTAAACAATTTATAATCATAAATCAAGATTAGCGTTTAGTAATGCATCATGACCACCTAAATATTTAGGAATGTTAAAGTGGTTCTGACTAACCTTTCTATGCATGATTTTTTCGTATAATTCAATCCTTTCATCATATAATGTTCCGATTAGACATAGATCCTGGAATTAATGTATACTCTATTTTGAGTCCAATCATATTAGTTCTTCGCCATTAGCTATCGATTCAATTAATGATATTTGTAAACTATTTACAAAATATCATTCCACCTTAGCCAAGGATTTCCCGGATCAATATTGATCTAGAATAACGGAACATTCTCGCTAATTACTTTAGGGTGATGAATCGTATCTTGATCACTCAACTACCTCCATATAGTTCATGCTACATCAAATGACTACCGATTAAACGAGCCATGATTAAATAGATCATAAGTAGTATCAAAACATCGCAATCCCCATACAAGATAACTTTGATGACCTTAAGTCAAAGGATCATTTATACAATCATCACAATGAGAATTCCATAGACATATAAGTAATATTCTAAATGGATTTCTCATATCGGGTCTATTTAGTGAACTTGGTCTCTAATAAGCACCCACACGTTTGTTTAAGTATCTCTATACTTTCGCCTATACGATCGACTACTTCCTTCATAAGGAAAAACACAGCATATGCTAGTCTTTTTACATTCTATTAATGTCCAATCTTAATGGAACAATAGCTAGGAACATTTAGGAATAATACATAAATGCAATATGAGTCTCATAATTATAATCTCATTATAATTTCATTTGCAATGTACAATTATTCCATGGACTTTATCATATACATCTAAACATGTATAAGATAAATAATGCCTTTAAATAATTTTTCACTAAACTACAACCAAAGCGATTGGCTGTAGGGCATAAACCAACAAAGGCCATACGAATTACAAAAAAGGTACCTTAGAATCAATTTAGTCAATAAAGGAATTTTTGAAAGGGTTGGGGTTGTTACGATTAATAATTAACGAAGAAACAGACAATGAAAACAACGTTGCAGAGATAAAAAGAAAATGTGAAGGAGAAGAAAGAAACAACATCAGAGGAGCATATGGCAGAGAATAAACAAGGACGTGTCGAATTCACAACTATCATAACAAACTAAGTAGGATCGTTATATGTGATGTAATCATATAAGGGTAGTGTTGCTCTTATATATATAACTGTTGTAACAATGTACGTGATATGAAAAATATGAATCAAAAAGTTATTTTGCTTTTTCCACTCCTCTCTTGTGTTTGTGTTAAAATTTTCATAACATAACTTCCAATTCATTGAGTAAATTTCCACTTTTAATGCACAACTTTTTATCTCCTTTTTTATATAGTAAAATTTCAAAAGTTCCTAAGGATATTATCACCTATAATCGTTTCTTAAATGAAAGTTTTTTGACTTGAAATGATGACATCCTTAAGAATTGGATTAAGTGTAGAAGCAATCAACTTGGAAATAGTTTTGTAAATCATATTGAAATATAAGTTTGATTAACTTGGTATAGCAGAGAAGAACTCCTGAACAAAGTTGATGATATATGTAGCTATATAATTCTAAGTTTTCTAGACACCTTTTCTAGCTAAATAAAGATTTGAAAGTACCTTAATTAGCATATGGTCTGAACAAAAGTGACTATTGAAGTGAACATAATTGTATGAGAAAGTTGATGTAATGCTCAAGGGACCATTTTGTTACTTTTCACATTTAGAGGGACTACCTTGTTAGTCTACTATTGTTTGTTATACCGTTATGCTGAATAGGAGTGACAGACTGTAGTCATTCCCTATATATTTCTACACCTAACTATGGAAAAAGACATATATCGTTATCAAAACATATTCTCAAATCTCTCTCATCTCCTTCTTCCTTTTCCCATCTTATAATTCTTCTTCTTTCTCTCATCTATTCTCTAAGGCCATGACAACTTGGCATCAGAGATAGTTCCATCCTCGGAATCTGATGCGTAAGAAGAACATCTCCACAATGGCAAGCCGAGCTAACTGGGAAGATCGGATCAACTCTATGGAAAAACAACTAAAAGGCTCTATTAGTGAGCTGCAAGAGAACATGGCTCAAAGGATTACGAAGATTGAAGGTATGGAGGAACGACTGCAGACTCTTAGTACTTACGTAGGGGAATTACTCAGGATGCAACGAGCTCAAACAGAAACAGAGTACAACCTGAATCAGTGGGAAAGGCAGCTCGTTTGGGAGGTTCAGGAATCCTACCAGTGCCAGCAGATAAGGAAGTTAATGAGGGTCGTGGAAAGGGTATAACAGCAAGCTTTGAAGAAGGTAGCAATAGGCAAATACAAGGAGGAATGATGACTAATAGTAGGGCGATTAGTAGCAACCATAATCCTATCCTAAAATTGGATTTTCCTTACTTTGATGGAACGAACCTTAGAAGTTGGATTAGGTGTTGTGAAAAATATTTTAGAGTTTTTTGTATTGTTGAAGAGTTAAAAGTAGAAATAGCATCAATGCACTTGGAAGGGAAGGCAAACGTCTGGTTCCAAAGATGGGTGGAGCAAGAAGGGTCAGGTCAATGGAGGGTATTCATAGAAGTTATCAATAGGCGGTTCCATTCTTGAGAATTTGTAGATGTCATCGAGGAGTTCAATAAGTTGAAGCAATGAGGGTCAGTGGAGTTGTATCAGGAACGATTTGAAGACCTCAGATTAACAATGTTGCAAAATCACCCAACCTCGATAGAAACTTATTTTATCTCCAGTTTCCTGAGTGGGCTCTCTAATACCTTGAGACCCATGGTAAAAATGTTTAAACCTCGCTCCCTTGCGGAAGCCATTGAATAGGCTAGATTCCAAGAGATATCCGTGGAAGCACTACTGAGACGTCAACCGAGGAATCAACTAACGAACAATAGTATGGCAACCACAAATAAAACCCTTATAATAGCACCTCCACCAAAAGGAGCAAATAATAACCCAAAATCTTTCACCCAACTGATGCAAAGATGTGAACTGTGAACTTGTTTTCGATGTTGTGATAAATATTACCCTGGGCATCAGTGTGTAACAAAGCAATTTCATTGTATAGTTTCCCAGCAGGAAGAGTTAGGAGCTGAGGATGATGATTATGAACTTACATATCAGCTAAACAAAGAGACAGGGGATGTGGAGCCTGAATTGAGTATACAAGAGGAGCAAGTTGCAATTTCCCTTCATGCTTTAAAGTGAACAGTAGCGTACAATACAATACGAATTAAAGGGTTAGTGAATGGAAAACCATTGTTGATTTTGGTTGACACAGTTAGTACACATAGTTTCCTTCATTTTCAATTTGTTAAGAAATTACACTTACCCTTAAGATCTACGCAACCCTTGAGCGTGACAGTAGCCAATGGTAACAAGATTCAAAATCATTATCGTTGCCAAGGGTTCGAATGGAGTAGCAAGGAATCACATTTAAGGTGGAAATGGGAGTGTTAGAGTTAGGAGGCTACGATGTGGTTCTTGGAGCAGATTGGATCAAGAATTTCAGAACGATTTTATTCGACTTTAATAAATTGCAGTTTTCCTTTAAATATGAGGGCAGGAAGGTAGTTTTGTAGGGCGTTTCAGAGGAAGATCAAGCTAGATTGAACAATATTTCTTGCAAAGAGCTTTAGTATTGTGTCAATAATGAAGGAGCGACTCAACTATTTGCAATATTGCTTTCAATAAAACAGGAATTGACACCAAACTCTGGTAATTCTGACTTTCCAGAACTGCAGACTTTACTTACTAACTTCCAAGATCTATTTGCTATTCCCACAGGACTACCACCTCACAGATTTTATGATCACGCCATTCCCTTAAAGCCTAGATCACAACTAGTAAACTTGAGGCCATATCGATATCCATATTTTCAAAAGGCAGAGGTAGAGAAATTGATTAAAGACATGCTACAATAAGGGATTATTCAACCAAGCCATAGCCCTTTTGCCTCGCCGGTGCTTTTAATCAAAAAGAAAGATGGTTTATAGTGATTTTGTATTGATTACCGCCAATAAACTCCCTCATTATCAAGGATAAGTTTTCTATACCACATATAGAAGATCTCCTAGATGAGTTTTACGGACCGTCTTATTTTTCTAAGATTGATCTCAGGGCTAGATATCATCAAATATGTATGAGGGAAGATGATATCCCCAAGACTGCTTTCCGTACTCACTCGGGGCATTATGAATTTTGTGTCATACTGTTTGGCTTGACAAATGCTCCCACAACATTTCAATCCTTGATGAATTATGTGTTTGAGCCTTACCTGCGCAAGTTTATATTAGTGTTTTTTGATGACATTTTAGTCTACAACATTACTTTTGCACAACATTTAGTTCATCTTAGATCAACATTACAAACCTTGAGGGATCACTAATTGTTTGCCAAGCTTTACAAATGTACTTTTGCACAAAACCAAGTGGAGTATCTGGGACATATTATTAGTTAAGAAGGGGTGTAAACTGATCTATCAAAAATAGAAGCCATGAAAAATTGGGCGACACCTAGTTCAGTCTCATGGGCGACACCTAGTTCAGTCAAAGAGTTAAAGGGGTTCCTTAGATTAACTGGTTACTATAGGAATTTTGTGAAAAACTACAAATCCATCACCAAGCCTCTCATTGATTTGTTAAAGAAGGACAGTTTTGCTTGGACTCCTTCTGCGCAGGAAGTTTTTAAAAATTTGAAGATGGCCATGTGTAACACTCCCGTGCTTACATTACCTGATTTTTCTAAACCCTTTGTATTAGAGACTGACGTTAGTGACACAGGCATAGGCACAGTTTTAATACAAGGGCAACACCCTATTGCTTATTTAAGCAAAGCCTTAAGCCAAAAAAATCATAGACTCTCTATATATGAAAAAGAACTCCTCGCTATTTTGCTTGTTGTGACTCATTGGAGGCACTATCTTGAAAGGGTTCCATTTGTAATTAAAACAGATCATGCAGCCTACATTTCTTACTCCAACAAAAGCTCCATACTCACCTACAGAAGAAAGGCTTATCCAAGCTCCTTGGGTTGGATTATTCCATCGTATATAGACGGGGTGTGGAGAACAAGGTTGTAGATGCTCTGTCCCGCAAACCTATCCATGACATTTGTTATGCCCTCACCTAAATTATACCTAACTGGATTGAAGATATGATAAGAAGTTATCAAGATGATACATGAGCTCAAGAATTATTGCCAAGGCTGCTCTAGATAGGAGTTCTGTTATTGGAGACTACTCTCTCAAACTTCGTTTTAAAGGACGCATTTATGTTGGAACTGCTGAAGATTTTAGGCATAGATTGATAGACTTCATGCATAGTTCTATGCTAGGGGGCCATTCAGGTAGGGACATATCAGAGAATGAAAATAATATTATATTGGCCTTTAATGAAGTAGGAAGTTTCTGACTTTATAGCCAATTGCGACGTGTGCCAGAAATGTAAACCAGAGCGACTAGCCTACCCAGGATTGCTTAAACCCATTGCAGTACCTAACCAAGCTTGGAATCAAATAAGTATGGATTTCATCGATGGCTTGCCCAAGTCAGGAGGCAAAGATTCCATCTTAGTTGTGATTGACAAATTCACTAAGTATAGAAATTTCCTTTCTTTATCCCATCCCTACACAGCAAAACAAGTTGACCAGCTTTTCCTAGACAACATCTACAAGCTCCACGGGTTACCTACTGCCATTATCACCAATAGGGATAAGCTCTTCACCAGCCTCTTTTGGAAAGAACTTTTCGCAAGTCTAGGCACTCACCTACAAATGAGCACTGCATATCATCCACAATCGGATGGACAAACAGAAAGATTGAACCACTGTTTAGAAACTTATTTACGCTGTATGGTTCATGATGCTCCAAAATCTTGGAATTATTGGCTCTCACTTGCTGAATGGTGGTACAAGACCAATTTTCACTCTGCATTGCAACTTACCCCATTCGAAGCTCTATATGGTTATAAACCAACCCATATTCCATGGGTAACTGATTTTTCCACCTTACTGGTTTCGGTTGAAAACTACCTTCAAGATCGTCAGAGCATGATTCAAGTACTTAGAGATCATCTCTTAAAGGCACAAAGCTGAATGAAGCAACAAGCTGATAAAAAACGTACCAAACGAGAATTTTCATTGGGAGATATGGTTTATCTTTAACTACAACATTACAAACAGTTGTTCGTAGCAGCTCGCAACTCTCTCAAACTTGCAATTCGCTATAATTGGGACAGTTGCCTACAAACTTGCTTTACAACCCACTAGAAAGATTCACCCAGTTTTTCATGTCTCACAATTGAAGCTTGCAAAAGGAGAGTTTAACTCACCAATTCTCAACTACCTGATTTGGAAATTACAGATGCAGCTACGGTGTAACTAGAACTGGTGATTAACAACAGGGTTCTAAAGGTTAAAGGGCGGAATATTCCATAAACTTTAATCAAATGGGTCGGCAAGGGCATTAAGGAAGCAACTTGGGAAGACACTGGATTCATTTAGCAGCAATTCCCAGGCTTCCTACCTTCACCTTGAGGACAAGGTGATTTTTTAGGGAGCATAATTGTAATGCTCAAGTGACCATTTTGTTACTTTTCACATTTAGAGGGACTACCTTGTTAGTCTACTATTGTTTGTTATACCGTTATGCTGAAT
>JANIIA010003014.1:0-14318 GCA_027478495.1 Erythroxylum alaternifolium | reverse complement strand
GTAATATCACTATCTTGTTTATGTTTCTTATTATCCTTATACCATATCATGTATAGATTGGCATGATGATTTGGATAAATTGCTTCCACTGCAAATAAGATTTCTAAAAAGTTTTGAAATCTATAGGTTCTCCAAATATGGCATGCTTTCTTTTCCCGGTCCAACAAATGCTTGAAAGATAAAGGCAGTTGTGACCAAAGTCGCCAATAAAAAAGAGCTTAAAGCTCAGACTGTCGTAAGAGCCTATGGCTTACTATATGGCTTACTATATAAAATGAGCCCTTTATCCCTAACGAATAAAGGGCAGCATAAATGAGCCCGATATCTACAACGGATACGAGATAGTGAAAAAGACAGTCGGTCACAATAACGAAATAAATGAACGTGATTCTCAAGAACATTGCATATACACATGAATTATATGATTTGAATGATTTAAATTGAAATGTGGAATCAAATTGAGCAAAAAATGCAAAATTTTATGATCAATGTATGTCCTGATGCTACATTTTGATAAATATGAATTATATGAGTTATGCAAATGTATGAATTGTTATGATATGGGTGATATGAGTGAACCACCGAGGATGGTTACTCAACTGAGTTCACAAAACTCACCAAAATGACAACATTGACTTTTCAGGTTCAAGAGTGAATAATTAACTTTAAAGATCGCTTAGTAGGGATCTAGTACAAATTTTTGGTAGAAGACATGGCTGAAGTCAGCTGGAACTGAAGGACTTAAACTAGATTTTTGTATAATTCTTAATGTATGTAGCATGTTTTGTAGACAGAGCAGTAGACTCTGATAGGTTGTTGATATTGTACCTATATGGATGATATTGTAAAACTACATTGTACATATTATTTATGAAATGAAATAAGAAATTTGGGTTTTTAGTCATTGTGATGTTTATGTCGTTAAATTATGATGCCATGTGATATGTGAAAGTGATATAGTTAGTGCCCCATTTTCATCGGGCACGTGCATAGATGCCTAATGGGCATACATATACACGTCGAGTGGGAGTGGATTTTCTTTGGGCTGGTGCACAGATGTCTAATCGACGTACATGTACGTGTCAGGCGGGAGTGAGTTTCTATAGTTTAAGTGGTATCAGAGCATGGTTGGCATCTATAGGGATATAAAGGAATGTTAAACATAAGTTATCGTGAGAAATGTAGATAGTAATTAAAGTTATTGTTTATTATAAGTCATCCGACATAGGTGATCAAGTGGGACAATCAACTGACTTAGGATTAGTAAGAGCCAGTAGGGAGTCGTCTCTGTCTTGACCTAAAAGAATGCCTCCCCGAATTCCCGAGAGAAGGGAAAGGAGGTACGATAAACTGTGAAACCAGGGGGCTGTGCACTTCTATGGAAGTACAGACCCTACAGAGGCCGAGGGATGTTAAAGAGAACAGAGAGACTCTTTGACCAGATGGATTGTAAGTCAGACGAGAGGTTCAACTATGTTGTTTCTCTATTGCAAGGCCCAACTTACTAGTGGTGGAAAACTGTTGCAGGCAGTACCATTAGGCCTTGTAATTTGAGATAGGAAGACTTTTTGATGGTCTTCAAGGAGAATTATGTGCCCAAATTTTACATGGACAGAAAGATGAAGGAATTTCTAGATCTAAAGGAGAGCATTTTGTCTATGGCAGAGTATGAGGTTAAGTTCAATGAGCTAATGGGATATGCTACTGCCTTGATTCCTACTGAGGATGACAAGTGCAGGAGATTTAAAGATGGATTGAACATGGAGATCCAAATGAGGTCATCCATTTCTAACTTGGGTTGTTTTACGAAACTATGAGTTGTCTCAATCCACATTGGGCAGTCGTCGAAGGATAGTCAATCTGAGTATAGATCAGATTCTAGATAGAAGAGGGCCAATAAAGCTCAGGGCGGTTCTGGCAAGAGGTTCAATAAGTATCGAAACTAAACTTTCAAACCACTGATTGGATCAAAAAAGTTGGGGTTCAGACAGAGCGGTAGTTGTGTTCATTCTAGCAATAGAAGAGGTGCAGTATCGGGTCAATTGCTGACTTGTAAGCGTTGTGGGAAGAAGCACAGTGGTGAATGCTGTAAGTTGACAAGAGTCTGCCTTTGATGCAGCTCATTTGATCATCAGATTAGCAACTATTCTATTATGTATAGGGCACAGTTGGGAAGAAGAGGAGGAATGGCAATAGAAACAGCGGTCCAATAGCACCGAGCTAGTGGGTCTGGACAGAGAGGTTAGGGTAGAGGCAGAATAAGTTTTGGGAGTCACACTATCAAGACTGAGGTGCAGAGCAACCAACTACAATCTCAGGCTAGAGTTTATGCCATAACTAGAAAGGAGGCTCAAGATTCTCGAGAGGTCATTGCAGGTGTGTTACTCATCTTTGCTTTTGAGGCTTTTGCAATGCTAAATCCTTGATCTACACATTCCTTTATCGCACTGTATATGGCATCAAGGTTGCATTGAGATAGAAAGCTATTAAGACATGGATTAGAGGTGAGTACACCAATTGGTAGTACAACAGTAATAGTAGAAGTCTGTATGAGGTGTTTGATTCGAATTGATTAGGTAGATTTAATTGTACTATAGTTAAAGGAGTAGCTATTATCCTAGGCATGGATTGAGTCACTGCTCATAGGGCTATTATGAACTACTACACTAAGGAGGTAATATTAGAATCTCCTAATCAGCCAAGAGTGGTATTCAGAGATATTAATCAAGCAGTGCCAGCTAGGCTGATCTCATTTATGAGTGCCTTAAGATTGATGAAAGGGGATTGTGACGCTTATTTGGCCCATATCATTGATACCTGAATTGAGTAGAAGGTACAAGACATTAATGTGGTTAGGGAATTCCTAGATGTGTTTCACGCTGAACTATCTGGCTTACCTCCAGATCAAGAAATAGAGTTTTCAATTGATCAGGTTCTGGGTACTGCTCCTATATCCATTCCTCTGTGTAGGATGGCACCTATGGAGCTAAAAGAGTTGAAGGCTCAGTTGTAAGAGTTGCTGGAAAAGGGGTTCATTAGACCTAGAGTTTCACCCTGTGGAGCTCCAGTCTTATTTGTGAAAAAGAAGGATGGAACGTTGAGATTGTGCTTCGATTACAAGCAACTAAATTGGGTAATAGTAAAGAACAAATTCTCGTTGTCTAGAATTGATGATTTGCTTAATCAGTTGTAGGGAACTCAGGTGTTCACTAAGTTAGACTTGAGGTCTGGCTACTATCAGTTGAGAATAACAGAGGTTGATGTACCGAATAGTGCTCTTAGGAGAAGGTATAAGCATTACGAGTTCTTAGTAATGCCGTTCGGGTTAACTAATACCCCAGCTACATTTATGGCCTTGATGAATAAGGTGTTTTAACCCTACCTGGGTCGTTTTGTGATTGTGTTTATCGATGACATATTAGTGTATTCAAAGAGCAGAGAAGAGCATGTTGAACACTTGAGAGTAATCCTACAGGTTATGAGGGAGAAACAATTATATATCAAATTTAGTAAATGTGAGTTTTGGCTGAGTCAAGTAGTGTTTATCAGTCACATAGTAAATGGGCAAGGTATTCAAGTGGATCCAAAGAAGATAGAGGCGGTAATGAAATGGGAGGCTCCAAAGAATGTATCACAAATTCGTAATGTGTTAGAAATTCAGAGTTTGTTAGGATTAGCCAGATATTACCAAAGATTTGTTGAGGGATTCTCATTGATCTCAGCCCCTCTGACTAAACTTCTAAGGAATAATGTGATTTTTAGATGGAATGATAATTGTTAGAGAAGCTTTGAGGTATTAACTATTCCATCAGGAACTAGAGAATATGTATTATACAGTGATGGTTCCCATCAGGAATTGGGATGTGTATTGTGATACAATATGTCAAGGTCATAGCCTATGCATCGAGAAAATTAAGGTCTCACGAGATAAACTACCCAATATATGATAAGAAGGGTAAGTTGAGCCCTAGGTGCATTAGTCCTTAAGAGATCATTCAAAGGATAGGACCACTAGCTTACAGATTAGCCTTGCCAAGTTAGATTTCTTAGATACATAATGTATTCCTCGTAAGTATGCTCTGGAGGTATCAGTCGGATCCGATGCATATGTTACAAGCTTAAGAGATAGAAATATCTAGTAATCTTAGTTATGTTGAGGAGCCAATCAAGATAGTGGGATATCAAATGAAATAGCTGAGAAATCGAGTAATTCCATTGGTGAAAGTCCTTTGGAAGAATCACTTGAGTGAGGAAGCGACTTGGGAAACAGAGGAGTGCATGAGGAGACAATATCCCCACCTTTTCGATAACTCAGGTAAGAATTTCGAGGACAAAATTTCTTAAGAAGGGGAGAGTTGTAACATTCTGCTATCTAATGTTAAGGGTTAGGACCTTAGAATATTGTATATGAGAGATTATTGAGAAGTTAGAAAGTGCATTTCATACCCATGCATAATATGACATTCACACACATGTGAATATTAATTTTTTCACGCATTAAAATGATTGCACATACTTTCATTGACATTTTCTTGGTATAATTGATTTATAAATGTGATTTTTTATATTAATTGTGGTTTATGTGTATTGAAAATTTCATTGGTATGTATTAGTATTGATTTAGAATTTTTGGTAAAATTTAATGAAATTTTAGGGTATTTTTATACTAGAAAAAACGCCAAGTGGTGGGACAATTGATAAATGGAAGTAGAATTAAGAGTCAAATGGCAATAGAAATTTTGATAAATGATTTTAGGAATTATTGACAAGTGCCATTGAAATTTGGGAAACAATTGGAGTAGAAATTGGAGACAAAATGGACTAGTTATGAAAGTGGTCCAAATAGGACCATAGGAAGGTTGTGAGTGGTAGTGACAACTGTCACTCCCACTTACCACTCATCTCTCACTCACTTTGTTCACTCTTTAACCCTTGAAAGACTAATTTAATTGTTTCATTCTTGCTTTCTCTTCTTCTTTTCGTAACTTTCTTCTTCATTCTCCTTCTTCACAATTTTTTAATTTTCAGGCTTTCATCAATGTTATATCTTACTTTCATCTATCAGTTGCTGCTTTCATCTTGCTCTCTCTTTTATTTCTCACTAAAGACCCAACCCTACCGCTTTGAAGGATGATGTACGTGGGCAGTATGGAGAGATAGGTGACAGTTATCAATTGCATGATGTTTTAGCGATTAATTTATTGTGTATATAGTGGAAACTTGAGTGTTGAGTATGCATTTAAGGTTTAATTATGTTAGTTTGAGTGTTTGAGTGTTTTTATGGGTTAGATTAAGCCTTTGAGCTTAAATGTTATATTTTTTAAGTAACGTGATGCGTTTGTTAGTGTTTTAAGGAAAACAGTGAATAACGAAGAAGATTCAAAGAGTTTTGAGCTAAAGACATAGCCCACGATTATGGCACAGTAGGCCACGATAGTGGCAGAGAAGGAAGAGCTAGCAGTAGCCAGGCCACGATCGTGTACATGAGACATGATCCTGATAGAAAGCCTCCAAGTCAGGCCTCGATCATGCATATTAGGCCACAATCGTGATAGAAAGGTTAAGGCACTTTCCACGATCTTGGCAGGCATAGCCACGATTGTGGCCTGGATAAGGCTAATAGAAAATTTCAAGTTTCCCAAGATTTTTAAAATCGTTTCAACCATAACTTTAACCTAGAGCCTGAAAAGTAAAAATAGAACATTACAAGTCAGAGGTAGCAATTTTTAGAGAGTCAAGAGCTTTGATTCAGCCAATTTTGAGGGAAAACCTAGAGAGAAATCAAGAGATTGAGGAAGGAGATAAAGGAAGAGAAACATGGAGAAGAGCTTGACGCACGTACTTCCCGGTAAGTTAATAGACAACTTAGAATCCCTTTCTCTTGCTTGGTGATTTCTAAGTTAATTTCGGATTGAGTTGTGTGATTGCTATTTTGTTTACACTTTGGCACTTTAATTTCTCATAATTGATTGTTGATTGATTTAATTTCTGCATTAGCTATTTATTTAGAATTATTGTAGTTTAGGACAATCTTAGATTTTAGGACTAGATTACGCGTCCTCGTGGGATCGATATCTTAGGTACTATGCAAACGACTAGTGTGCTTGTGAAATTTACCAAGGTTATAAATAGTAAAACTTAGCGCTTGTAACCTTGTGATCAAGTTTTTGGCTCCATTACCGGGGAAGGCAATTTAGTTCTATAGTTTAAGGCATTAGGTTAGTTATAATTTTTGGTTTTAGTTCGTTCATTTATTTTAGGAATTATGCTCTTAGATGAACACAAGAGTCACGAGGGGTTCGAGTCGTGCAGCAGAGGTGATAGATTTAGACATAACATGATTAGAACGTATCCTTAGGAAAGCTCAGTGAGAAGAAGAAGAACAAAAGTTAGGAAAATCACAAATGGCTGAGGAATTTCAGAGAAACATGGACCAAGGAGTAACTCAAGGACAGCAGCAACGAACGCCCCCTTATAGACTTTATGAGATCGGGGTTCAACCCATCTAACCAAAGACTAGCTAGGCCGACAGTTCAAGTGGCCTCATTCAAAATTAAGCCAGCCCTCCTAAACATGCTTTAGCAAAATGTCCAATTTTATGGACTAGCGAATGAGGATCTAAACATGCATATCATAAATTTTCTCGAGATCTGTGATACTTTTTGGTATCACCAGATGTCTGAAGATGCTGCAAACATTAGACTATTCCCTTTCACACTTAGGGATAGAGCGAAGGCTTGGTATCACTCACTGAGCCCCACTAACATTATGATGTGGGAGCAGCTCGTGATGTTTCTCTAGATAAATACTTCCCGTTAACAAAGACCACTAAGATAATAAAGGAAATTACTAATTTCCAATAAAATGACAGGGAGTCAATTTATAAAGCATAGGAGCAATACATGGACCTACAGAGGAAGTGATCACACCACAACCTACCGAAGGAATTCCTTCTGCAAACATTCTGCATTGTAGTTAACCCACCTACTAGAGATACCATCGATGCAGTGTCGAGAGGATCTTTGAAGTGGTAGACAGTCGATGAAGCAGAGGAATTGATCGAGGAGATGGCCAGTAATAGTTGCCTACGGACGAGTGAGCGAGGTAGACAACCTGCCATTTTTAGAGAGCAAAAGGGAATTGTCGCGATCGATTAGATGACGTAGAAGTAAGCAAAGATCGATAATTTAACGCGAAAACTCAATGTTGTGAAGGCATCATCCTCTACTCCGGTTATGGCCATGCAATTAAAGTGTGAGTTATGTGGTCAAGTAGATCATGATACTGTGGACTGCTACTTGATGAGAGAGGATAACCAGGAGCAAGTGAACAACATGGGGGCGCAATATAGGCGAGGAGGAGGAAGCAATCCTTACTCCAACACTTATAACAATAATGGAGGGCAGTTCAGGCCTTAAGGGCAATCAAGCTTTTAGCAGGATAAAACAAGCTCGATGGAGTCAAGTTGGACAAAATTTTGGACAAGATCGGAGGCATGGAGGAAGTTCATAGGAGGCTCAAGAGTAAGTTATGGCAAGTAATAAAGAATTATGCTTTGTCCATACACAATTTAGATGTCCAAGTGGGGCAGCTCACAAAGGCAATGTCTACTCAGCATACTAGAACTCTTCCAAGCAACATCGAGTCAAACCTGAAGGAGCGTGTCATGGTTATAAATCAGACTCAGGATGAGGAACTAGAAAAGTTAGAAGATAGAGGAAAAGGTTAAGTAGTTAAAGAAAACCTTTCGTCTGAGCCCATGATGGAGTCAATTCAAGTAACTCAACAGGTATTTTCATTCCCTATTACGCAGCAACGACAGTTATATGCAAAGAGGGAAGCAGAAAAATTATGAAAAATTAAGCATAACAACATCGAGGAAGTGACAGAATAAGTACAGTCGAAGCTCAAACTATAGGAGTGCTTCAAGAAGAAGGTTAAAGATCAACCACTGGAAGAAAATCCCAATATAGCTACGAAGAAAGATGACCCAGGGGACTTTTTCATCCCCTATAGTATCAACAACATTATTATAGATAGGGCATTTATGCCCACCAAGTTTTTGGTTAAGACGGCCGATAGAATGTCGCATAGACCGATAGGAATCATAGAAGATGTGCTAGTAAAGATTGGTAAATTTATCTTTCCCACAGACTTTTATGTTTTGGGCATCAGTGAAGATGAGGACACTCTGATAATTCTTGGGTGACCGTTCTCGGCCACAACTTGCTCAATTATTGATGTTGATAGGTGCGAGTTAACTGTACGACTAGGGAAAGAGTATATAACCTTCAAAGTGATCATTAGAGGATACGGAGCTCCTTCACCTCCAATGGATCTCAAAGAAACCGAAGCTCAAGGCAAATGGGAGGACATAGAGGATCCTACAAATACTTTTCGAAAGAAGCGCTCGTGAATGAGAAGGCGAGGTAAAGAAAATTGCAAGTATAGTGGTAATTGCAGTATGGTAGCTAAAGTACAGACTCTGAAATTAATGACGATGCTACCATTGAACCATTCATTCCAACCACCGTGAGCTTAAAGGTGCATTGAGCTAATGATGTAAAAAAAGCACTGCATAGGAGGCAATCCATGAAAAAAATAGTTTAGTTGTTTAATTTTCTTAGAACAGTTGAATTTCGTAGTTAGGTTTTTTTTTTTATTTTGTTGAATAAAAGCAGAAAAAGAATAGGATTTTGGAATCACAAGAAGATTATGCAAACATAAAGAGAGAAGTGAAAAAGGGCTATAAAATAATTATGAAGTGAAAGAGAAAGGAATTGGG
This sequence comes from Erythroxylum alaternifolium, assembly GCA_027478495.1. Classification (NCBI taxonomy): domain Eukaryota; kingdom Viridiplantae; phylum Streptophyta; class Magnoliopsida; order Malpighiales; family Erythroxylaceae; genus Erythroxylum; species Erythroxylum alaternifolium. Next base: position 5,533 of record JANIIA010003014.1, on the reverse strand, counting down.
AAAAGAACAAATTGGAAGGAAATTGGAATTAGGGTATAGCTGCTGGCCACGACCGTGGCTTGGCAGGCTAAGATTGTAGCCTGCGATTGAGCATGCAGTTGGTGGTACGCCACATGCCACAATCGTGGCATAGTAGGCCACGATCGTACTATACCACAATCGTGGCCTGCGACTGCACAAAAAAAGGTTAGGCGTGAATTTTTAATGAAATTTTTACCATTTTACCCTTTTACCACCTATATATTTAGTTCTTACTTCTTTTTCACTTTCACTTTCATTTTCATTTTATCTCTCTAGAATTCAAGCGTCCAAACACTCTCATCTCTCACTAGAAATTTTATCCTTCCAAAATTCTTCCACATTTTAATCATGCCACGTATTAAGCAATCGACCCAATGGGAACCTTATGGAAGACAGCAAGTTGTGGGATGGGGGAGAATGAACCGAGCAATAGACTTCAGAGCACCATTCCCCATTTATACTGAGGAGGAAGGTATTCATTTTGATCCCTTCATTCTAGGAAATTTTTAGTTCCTAAATACTTTGATGTTGACACATTAGATAGGCTACAATTGCATGAGCAAGTAAAGAACCTAGTCGAGAGATTCCAGTGGGGCCAGTTTATATGGCTCCAATTCCCTGTTTATAAGGAACTTACACTGGAATTCTTTACTACTTTGGCCTTTGACCCTAAGAATACCAAAGAATTGTGGTTTAGATTGGGAGGACGAACCAAAGAATTATGGTTTAGATTGGAATGACAAGCATATGAACTGAATGTCGAAATTATGTGTGAGATGTGTGGATTCCCCGAATCCACCATTATTGATCAACAGGATGATTTTCTTCCTTCCCAATACTAGCATAAGTTGGCTGGAATTAAGTGATTCCAAGCTAAGAATGCGCATAATAACATTATTCGGTCTCATGAACACTTGCTACTATGCAAATTTATGTATCAACTAGTTTTACATAAGTCAGAAACCAACAAGTGTTCCACCAAGGAACTTTTTATATTGTGGTGCATAGACCATAGTATTCTAGTATCACATCCACACATATGTTGAATGCCATCGCTGCGACTCTGTACAAGCGGAGCAACCATCTTGGAATGGAATACATAGTGTATGCCATTTGTAGCACATTTTGGTGTGGAACAAAGGGGGTTAATAGTTCACCTCCCTGACTTCCTCAGCCATCATCACTTATTTTTGGCAGAGATCATTCATTTCATAAATATGAGTCTACGGGATATCATTGAGAAGACACATTTATGGACCAGGGCATATCAAGCAAGCTCAAGTTTAGTGCCAACTTGACAAGAGGAATCAACGAGTGAAGAATCTGAAGAAGAAGAAGAGGAAGAGCACGGCTAGAAGAAGGTTTTGGATGCAATATCCAAATCCACCAAAACACTTGCATAGATGGCACGCACATAATGATGCTAGAGCTAAGATATTTGATGGATCCATCGATATTTCAAGTCTTAGGGTATTCAACTGCCACCTCTAACACCATCACCACCTTTATCTCCTTAGGATTTCTGTCTAACCCAATTTTTCTTTTCCAAATTAGCCTTCAGTTCTATTTTGTTTATGTTTTTATTTTTATTTCTAGATTTATTGTTAATTTTGTCTGTTCGTTGTTACTTTAATTTTTGTCTTTACCCTTTGTTCATGTGTTTGCGTGTGCTTCCTTCTCACATAGAGGACAATGTGTTGTTCAAGGGGGGATTGTGTGTTTTGTTTTTGAATGTTATTTTGCATACTACATTGTGTGAAGTGTGTGAATGTGTCAATGACTTAGATTGAGTGAAATTCATTTTAATTTTGGATATAATCTATTAGGTTGTGAAGGATCATTAGCCTGCGAAATTAGTGAATTAGGGGGCTTTAGGATACATATACAACCTAATTAGGACGTAGTGTAAATTTAGCACCCTCTAGATTGTCACATTCATTCATAATTTGAGGACTTTTAACTTAAGTAGGTTAACTAGTATTTTTCCACGAAAACAAATAGCTAAAAGCAGTAAGGTAGGTAATAAAAAATTGTTTTGTTAATAAATTACTATTTTGCCGACCTTTGGGTTATGAATAGAGCTAGTAGCTAATTGAAAACGTGATAATAGTTGAGTAATCAGATCGGCACGTATCATAAATGTGTGTGCCTTCCCGTAAAAAGGCTATAATGATTTTAACCAACTATTTAGTAAAATGACTTAGTTGAGTAACCGGATCAACATTCATCATAAATATTTGCCTCCAGGTAAAAGACTAAGTCTAGGTTTAAATAAATAAATGAAAATTGTGTGTTTTCTTATTAAAAACCTACTGAACTTGTAATAAGCTTGAATTTTCATAAAAATGTACTTAGTAACAATTACAAAGTCTGAGGGACTGAAAAATTACTAATGTATGTGTACAACTGAAAAGCGTAATTAAGTTAACACTTAGGTTTCGATTAAGTTGTATATTTAGTTCAAAATCCCCAGACACATATTTTGTATGTTAATGATTTGACATAACTGAATGATTGTGTGCAAGATTAAATTCATTTCGTGAAGATCAAAGCCATCGCCTCATTATTGCATTGTGTGTTTTGTGTTTGTTGTGTGTTGCTATTTTGTTTACTTAAAGACAAGAAAATGTTTAAGTGTGGCGATGTTGATAGTTGTCAATTGTATGATGTTTTAGGGATTAATTTTTTATGTATTTAGTTGGAATTTGAGTGCTAAGTATGCATTTAGGGTTTAATTATGTTATCTTGAGTGTTTTAGTGTTTTTATGGGTTAGATTAAGTCTTTAAGCTTAAATGTTATATTTTTTAGGTATTGTGATGCGTTTGTTAGTATTTTAGGGTAAACAATGAAGAATGGAGAAGATTCGAAGAGTTTTAGGCCAAAGACATAGCCCACAATCGTGGTACAGTAAGCCACGATCGTGACAGAGAATGACGAGCTAGCAGTAGCTAGGCCACAATCGTGCACATGGGGCACGATCGTGCAAATTGGGCCATGATCATCATAGAAAGGTTAAGGTGTTGGCAACGATCGTGGTCATGGCCTATATCAGACTGACAGAAAAACTCAAGTTTCGTAAGATATTTTGGACCGTTTTGACCCTAATTTTGACCTAGAGCCTCAAAAGTATAAATAGAAAATTAAAAGTCAGAGGTAGTAGTTTTTAAAGAGCTGAGAAAGTCGTGCAAGAGAGCTTTGATTCAGCCAATTCTGAGAGAAAACCTAAAGAGAAATCAAGAGATTGAGGAAGGAGACAAAGGAAGAGAAACACATAGAAGAGCTTGATGCGACATACTTCCCGGAACAAGTGATTTCCTACTGTCGTCGCTTCCCCGACTCCGTTCCTGACATATTTTCCATTTATTTCAGTTTTATTCATGTAGAGGATTGAAATAGGTGTTGAGAATCGTTTGTGTTGAATGTTGAGTTTATGTTTATACTCACCTTTGGATTTTGATTTTAAGATTAATAAAAATCTATTAATTGTGCTTTTATTGATTTAATTGTGATTTCAATTCTGCTCTTAATAACTTGGCAATAAACTAAGAGGGTGAGCTGGGTAAAAATAATCAATTTGAGCTAATGAGAGTTAGGTGAATTGATAGGTTAATAATTGAATAACACCGGTAGAATTGTGTAATGGGAGATCGAGCATAAGTTCCTAGTAGGTTAATAGAAAACTTATAACTAATTTAGGTTTTGGGCCAATTGCAAATCGACAAATCACAATTTCATAATTTAATTTAGGTATCATCAATTAGGGTGAAGAATTATAACTCGAGAGAGAGTAATTCACCCTAGGACCGTCTAAACCCGTTAAGTCAGTGATTGTATAATTAGTTAGGTTTCCATTAATTTCGAATCAAGATCCCCTTTCTCTTGCTTGGTGATTTCTAGGTTAATTTCATATTAGGTTGTGTGATTGCTATTTTTTTTACACTTTGGCACTTTAATTTCTTATAATTGATTGTTGATTGATTTAATTTCTTAAGTAGTTTATTTGTTTAGAATTATTCTAGTTTAGGATGACCTTAGATTTTAGGACTAGATTACGCTTCCTCGTAGGATCGACACTATAGGTGCTATGCAAACGACCCGTGCGCTTATGAAACTTACCATGGTTATAAATAGTAAAACTTAGCACGTGTAACCTTGCGATCACTAGGGTTAAGTGAGATCTTGAAGAGTTTGAAGATTTTGAAGCTAAATAAATTAAGATATGTTTTAATCTTCATGGGTATTGTTAAATGGTATATATTTATTGAAAAATTTGATGATTGATCATGAGTTTTTATATATGTGTTTTTAACGTGGATGTAGTGTAATAATAAAGAGATCATGCTCTAAATTGTTGTGAGTTAATGTTATTCATGAATTGTTTAGTAAATGAATCAATTACGATAACGAATTAAGAGATGAATGAGTATGAAAAAGGAAGTTTGAAGCATAATGATGTCTGTCAATAAAGAGATAAATAGAGTTATGTCTTGCTTTATGTTAATATGAATGATAATTTGTGAGTTTAAATCCAAATTAAAGGCTAGTGTATTGTCTTGAAATGAGAAGAAGTAGGAAGATAGTTTGGAGATAAAGATGAGTTGAATATGAAGTTAAATGTGTGATGGAATATATTAAATGGAGTGCCTTCTCTGAACATGCATCTGCATTTTGAGCCATATCTCGATCTGTGGATATCCAAATGAGATGATTTTTAGCGTATATTAAAACAGAGACATCTGGATACAATTTTCATGAAGGAAGTGAATTTGAATTCTACCCTTAAGGGTCTTGAAATTTGACTTGAAGTTGACAATTGTGTGTTGTTGTGGTATGAGATTAGTCTATCGTAATTTGGGTATAACTTGCAAAATACTAAATTAAACTGCATGAATTTAAAACTTAAGGCATATATGAACATTTGATTAGAATAAATTGTTGCCTAAATATCTCATTTTCTAGGTCATAATTATCATACAAAACCGACCTAAAAATCTGGAAAATTAGAGCTTTATCATTTGACCTATTTTGCATATCCTTAGGGCATGAATTCGAAGAAACTCAAAGAATGAAAGTTGTAGATATATGTTTTAGCTTGACCTCTGTAAAGGTTGCGTGATTAAATAGCGACTAGAGCTTGAATTATGCTTGTTTTCTTAATACTTCTTGTGCAGATCCCTGTACAGGAACCTTATTTTATTTCCTTATTTTTAGGGACTTTAGAGCTCGAATTTGTCAAAGTTTAAAACATGAAAAATGATTATTGATGTCTTATTAATGCTTATGTAAAACAATTTGGCCAGAAGATATCTTGATAAGTTTATGTAGTAATTTCAAGTCAAAAATTAAAAAGGAACTATTTTGATGTGTTGAGTTCAATTCTGGAAATTTTGATTTGTTAAAGGAATAAATGAGTTCTTTTAATCAAAATAAGATCTTTAGGACATGAATAATGTGTATAAGGTATGGATGAATGAGTATTGAAGAACATAGGGTATTTATGAATGAGAATTG
>JANIIA010002994.1:0-14319 GCA_027478495.1 Erythroxylum alaternifolium | reverse complement strand
TATCATTAGATCCAAGAAAAGCATACTTCAAATGATTAGGCAAAGGTTTCAATTCTAACTCAGGAGCATGCAACACATAAGGTAAGATTTTCTTGTGGGAAAGAGGTAAATCAAGCAAGACATCTAGTTTTGGCACCCTATAAGTAGACTGCAATGCCATAATAGCATCAATCACGTGAGGTTCAAAAATCATAGCACCATTGGCGTTAGCATCATAAGAGGAAAAGAAAGAACACATAAAAGTTAAATTCAAGCCATCATCTCCACTAAAAGCACAAAACTCATCCACCAACATATCAGTGATATCGAAGTTATGTAATCCATGCATATCATCATTATATTTCATTGCCTCATTAAAATCAAACAAGATATGCTCATCATCAATTCTCATAGATAAAGTGCAATCATCACAGTTAATCACAGTCTTGGGAGTCCTAAAAAATGATCTCCTTAACAAGAGTGGTGAACATGTGTGAGGGTGATCATCTTAGGACTCAATGATATAGAAATCACAAGGGAAAACCAAACTACCAACTTTTACTAACACATCTTCCAATAAATCCAATTGATATACAAAAGACCTATCAGTAAGTTGAATGATATTAGAGGTGCTTTTCAAAGAACCAACACGAAGAGAATCAAAAATGGATTTCAACATCACACTAATTGAAGCTCCTAAGTCATACATAGCCTTATTAAAGCACATATTTCCAATTACACATGGTATAGAACATGCACCTGTCCTTGCTTAATAACTAATTTCTTTTGGAGAATAACCTTACATTCTCTCCTAAGCCAACTATGTCTCCATTTCTGACCTTGTTGGCTCTCTTGGTAGTGCACATCTCCTTAAGAAATTTGGCATACTTGGGCACATGTCTGATTGTCTTGAGCAAAGGTAAGTTAATTTTCACCATTTTAAACAACTCCAAGATCTCTTTCTCCTTATCCTCTTTCTTTTCCCTGTTAGAACTTAAGAGGAAAGGTGGAGTTAGCTTAAAATTGGAATCCATAAAGTTAGGAGATACCTTAGGTAAGGAATAAGGTTGTTTGGGCTGAGAAGAAGGTTCGGCACCCTTTAAATCAAAGGGCAGTGCCGTCAGTTCTCAGGAGGTATTTTCAGCCTCCAACTCATTCTCCTCATCCAAATCAGTCAAATTATCTCCAGTATCCTTACCACTCCTTAACTTCACTGTGAAAGCACTTTCCTTGCTTGCCACCCTTTGAGACGGCAATTTACCTGAATTTTGAGCCTCTATCTTGTCAAGGTTTGATGCCAACTGCCCCACTTGCCTTTCAGGACTTTGGATGCTAGACCTTGTCTCTTACTGTAAAGATATATAGTCCTGTTGAAAATACATGAAATTTTGCTGCATGGACAAAGTGTTAGATGCCATAGTTTTCATCATATCCATAACTTCATTCAAAGAATGGTTTAAAGAAGAAGAAGTGTTAGAAGGTGGCGGCATGGGTCTGGGAATATTCGGCTGAAGTTGAAAACCAGCAGGACTGCGTGCTCTTGCTCTATTTTGCATGGATGATTGCTAAGGATTCCCATAGCGAAGGTTTAGGAGATCTCTCCATCCTTGATTGTAAGTCTGATAGTAGGGATCATATTTTCTATGTGGGTTAGCATTAAAACTACCACCAACTGCATTCATATGGTCATTAGCATCATCAACATAGTAGGACATGTATTAGCATTATGACCATGCATGGAACATATAGAACAGATAATAGCTTACATATCATCACTCATGAAAGATCGCATCATAGAAGTAAGCTCATTAACCTTGTTTTCTAATTTAGAAGCACTTACCTCATTCACACGTCTATGATCAGCTCGGGTGCCAAATTGCTTAGAATTTGTAGCCATATCATAGATCAAGTATCGAGCTACCTCGATTATTTTGTTCACCAATGCCCCACCACGAGCTGCATCAACAATACTCCTACCTTGGGTTGTTAACCCCTCGTAGAAATATTGAATAAATAATTGATTAGAAATTTAGTGGTGGGGACATTGGTTGCAGAGCTTTTCAAATCTTTCACCAATACTCAGACAATGATTCACCAAGAGCTTGTCTTATCTCACCTATCTCCTTCCTTATGTTGGCGGCTCTTGAAGTTGGGAAGTACTTATCCAAGAAAATTCTCTTAAGATCATTCCATGTCTTAATTAAGCCAGATGAGATTGAGAACAACCACTCCTCAGCTACCCCCTTTAAAGAGAAAGGAAAAGCCTTCAACTTGACATGCTCCTCCTTCACACCATTCAACTTCATTCCATTGCAGATCATGTGGAACTTCTAAAGATGACCATATGGATCTTCCCCTGCAAGACCATTAAAACCAGGAACCAATTGGATAAAACCAGGTTTAAGCTCAAAGTTAGCATTCTCAACATTGATGCAAAGAGGGTGGTTCTCCAAATTAGGATCGACAAGCTCTTTTAAAGTCCTTAGTTGTGCGACTGCCATGTCTTCTTAGTAGTGGTAAGTGTGAGGGATGTTAGGAATAGGAGATGAAGATGAACTAGACATGTTGGGGTCAACGTCGACACCGGACGGTGATGAATTGGCAGGTTGTGCACATATGAAAGATAACTTCTCATCAAAGTTGGATTGGAAGAGTGGGTTGAAGGTTTGGCACTGATCAAGGATGATGAGATCGTGCAACAGTGTTTGAACAAGTGTTCGGTTAAAATTGATCAAAACTTCAGTATAGAATTGGTCTAACTCGACTTGTTCTTGATATGAGAGTTTTTCACTAGATGATTGGGACATATAACCTTCAAGAAAAAAGGTTAAATGCAACAAATCACAAAGAGAAAGAAAAATAACACGCCAGCTATAAAAGAAAGCTAAAACTCAAGATTTGATCCTCGACAACAGCGTCAAAAATTTGTTAGGTTGTAAATTGATATGTAGTATATATGAGTAAGGGTATCGTTCCACAGAGATCAAAACACAAGAAGGAAATCTAACTTTCAATCAAAGGTAAGCGTGAATATGCTAGGAAAAATAAAAATTAAATTCAAATTATATCTAAGATGAACAAATGCAATATTTTATTCCTAAGATGCCAAATACATGCGGTCAAATTATGGGGGGTTTGCTTGCGTCAAATCAACAAGAAAAGAAAGAAGAATTGTAATTAAAAATAGAAAATTTTAGAAAGCGCCAAAAATTTTTTAAGAAGAAAATTTTCAAGAAAAGTTTAATAAAAATTAAGATTAATTAAAGATCAATTACAAAGGTGTTTACTAATTCCCTAGATTGATTTTAATCATTGAATCCAAAGATTTTTCTAGCCAATTTATGATCAAAATTTAGGCTCACCATATAATAGTTTTTGCATCCAAAACTAACATGTAATGTAAAACCTTTTCATGCAAGCATAAATTCAAAACTAGGATGAACAACACAAATATGCAAGCATTAAGATTAGATGGCTTTGATCAAACCTAAAATTATTCAAAGATGACTAACATACATTAAATAATTCTATGCTCAAAAACTAACCCATTAAAATTTTACGTATACCTTCAAACTTTAATCGATTAACGCCACTTATTTAATCAAAGTGATGACTAACACCTAATTCAATTAATTGGCAAACAAATCATGCAAGATAAATTGAATTCTAGACTTCAAAAATATCTAACATAATTCAACTTTCATGAAGTCCATGAGCACAAATATTCAACCATAAAATAGCAAGATTCAAGCACGAAATCTCATAAAATCAACCCATAAGAATTAGCTACTAACCTCCACAATTGAAAAGAAAACTTATTTCATGATTAAAATTAAAACAAAGTCAAGAATCTTCTTTAAAACCATGGTGCAAGTCTCGGCTATATATAAGAAAAAGAAGAAGAAAGCAAAGGACTTAGGGTTTTTTACCTAAAAGCAAAAAATCGAAAAGAATTGGCTGACGGCTATATGAAAAACAAAAAGAGCCCTATTCTATTCTAAGGGTCCCTATTTATATCAGCTAGATGAGGTTTGATCTCTCTTAAAAAGCAGACTTGGAATAGGACACGTAATCTTTAAGTTGGTTGTGGAAGCTTCTTTGCTTACGTTACTGCACTTCAAACTGATTTCTGGACCAAATTCGACTAACCATAAATAATAAAATATAGAACTTGCACTGTTCAAAATTGGCCACCAGAAAGATCATTGAGTCAGCTTCAATTTGAGCCTTGGATCATAGAAATCCAACAGTTGGATCTCATATATGAATTTTTTGAATCACAAGAGGTTAGGCTAAAAGTCTCCAACTTTATGCCAGTCTTCAAATATTTACTGCTCTCAAATGACAGCTCCAAAAATTCTGAAACTTAGTGGAAACATTCTTTAATGAGTCACGATTATGCTGCCAAATCTTAAAATTTGCTGATGCACAATTTTCGAGATAAAAATTCCCAAAGGTCCGAAGGTCAAATCTGCCAGAAATTGAAAAATAGTGTTAATTTCAACCTGTTAAGGACTTTTTGTATTTTATGTGTCTAAAGCTCTAATAATTACAAAACATGATAAATAGACCATAGATATCATAAAAGACACGTAAGATACTAAATATAAGTTACTAAAAATATATACAAATATGATTGCATCACTTGCTGCATCATTTAAAAGAACTACATCATCTGTGGTTGCATTGGCACCTCTCCTCCTACCCTATTTGCTTGGGCATCACCCTGATCCAGCACATTCGGAGCACAGATCAAACTCCTTGATTCCCTAAGCTACTCTAAGATAAAATTATCCTCTCCTGAAGCCATCTTAAAAGAGATATGAACACATTATAAGTTTTTTTTAACTCAATACGTCCCTAGAAGCGTAAACCTTCTCTGATTCCACCCAATGTGACACTCCCAAAAAATTCAGAAACCATAATTAACCAAATATTTCCTAAAGCATACCATTAATCATCAAATTCCTCATTAGTTCCAAAAGAGAGGATTGTTTGTTAGATACAAAAGTATTCTACATAACACAACTACTAGAGCTATCACATTCAAAAATATATACAGTGGAAAACTTTACACAATTAAACTGCTGGCCCCATGTTTTCTCCACTCTGTCAATCGTGTACACTAAGGTTATCGGCAATCACTAGATCTCCTAAAAAAATAATGTCAAGGGGTTAGCTGGCAGCTCAGTAAGGATAACTAACCTTACCTTTAAAACCAAGTAACTCAATTAAATCATACATATAATACGTCTATACACAATAGTCCTCAATCTGCAAAACAAACAGAATGAGGAAACTTATAAGGAAAGAGTTACATGCAGATGAAAGGGTGTGTTTTTAGACACACTTACCAGTTGGGATATAGGGAGAAAAGTGAAGAAGATGGTGGTTTCGTATGAGCTCCAGATTTTGGTTATTAATACAAGTTTAAAGGTTTTTATGGACTGGGCTAATTTTATTATATAAATGGGCTTTATAGTATGTATTGAAAAATAATAAAGATTTATATGTTTTAAAATAATTTTGAAAATTAAGTTGTTTTTTACTTATTTATTGCTACTTTTTAGGATGAATCAAATTCGAGGAAGAGGACAACATTAAAAGCATAAGGGAATTCTACATAAAGTCACTTAATTGAAATGTCAAGAATATTTTACTCTATTTTACAAATAAGGCTTTTTGGGATGAGTTATAAATTGACGTGAATGTTGAATGGAATAACTGATAGTTTTTCTTATTATATTTAGATATAACAACTTCTCAATGAATCTCCTATATTGATTAAGCTTCTTTAACAACTCACTTTCATATTATATCAAATGCAACCCCTTTAAAAGGAAAAAAAATCCTTTTAATTTAATCATTTTGACATATGTTAAAATGTCTTAGATAAGCTAATGCTTGCTAATAAATGCACCCTAATTAAAACTAGTTAGCTTGATATCTACTATGACTGCCTCATCATTTCCATTTACACCATAACATTAATATATGAGAAAAGTTGAAAAATGATCTTTATTGAATCTTACAAAATACAATAATAGTTGAAGGATTAACAAAGCCAAAGGGAGCTAAAAATTCTTGTAGGGTCTATCATACTAGTGTATAATTGGAGAATGTGGATACACATTTATTAAAATTTTCAAATCTCAGCTCCATGTAGGGTCAAATATCGAGACATTATAGTTAACTTTTGATTGATAAAAAAATGCAATTACTTATTATATCTTAAGTATGAAATTTTATGTTTTTCACGACTTTTTAATATAATATAGAAGAACATAAATTTGGCGTTCCATACAAGAGATGATAAATAAGTTTCATCCATTTACAATATCTTTAATTTCATAATACAAATTATTCCTTCTACTTCTACATCCATTTATAGTAATTTTTAATGGTAATTGCTAATAATATAATAATTATAATCTTAAATTTTCAACTTTAGCCAATTTTTTCTTCTTCTAGCTTGCTTATCTTCTTAAACAAACTAAGAATGATGCTCAAAGCTCTTTTACACATGAGGGGATCAATCTACTCAAAGAATTAGCAACCTTGATGCTAAAAATTGAATGAGTAATGAAAAAAGTTAACAAAATTATCAAGATTAAAAAGACCAAAAAACTTATAAAATCATAAAATCAAAAGATAAATCACCTCATGTCCAGCACAAGAAACAAAGCATTGTCCTTAATTCCTCTCTATCCATAAAGTCTATGTGATAGCCATTAACCTATAAAAATATAAAATTGCCTGATCTAACGCAATCACCAAAATTCCATCTATTTTTGATTCATAATGTATAATCTATGCTAAGGAAAGAATAATCACTAAAAAAAAGATATAGAGTAGCCTTAATAAAATCCAAATTATAGTGTTTTCCATATCCTAGTGTAAGAAGTAAAGTAGAGAGAACATTCATTTAAATAACAAATGTTCAGTTCGTCAAAGCATGATTTGTATATATAAAATTTTGGAACCTTAGAAGAATAAAACATTCTTATCTCATGAAAGTCTTTGGGAAACCAAACAAAATTCAAAATCTGTAGAGGCTAAATAAGAAGAAATAGACCCCAAAAACATGTAAGAAAATATGAAAGAAGGAAAAAAAAGAGTAAAACGAAGAAAATTACCTATAACTCCTTGATTATTATCGATTCCTTTATACACCGTACCGTAAGTTCCATAAGCTATGTCATATATACTTAGTATCCAATTTAACCAATTCAATTTCCTACTCTTGTTTAGGTGTTTAAAGTTCAAACCCTTTTAAGGTGCTCCTTAAGGTTTAAGGAATTAAACTTAAAAATCTTAATTTGCTTCATGGTAAAATCTATAGTTTACCTTAAGAATGGAAAGAAAATCAATTGATAAACATAAGTAAACAAAACTATAAATTGCTATTGTAGACCAACAATAGTGGAATATTGGAAAACATAAGTGAGAATATTTATGGATCTTACAAACAAAAACAAAGGTGAGAATATCAATGAAATGAAGTAGGGTATAAACTTAAATAATGACTTAGAAATGCATAAGGATAAAATGGAATGCAATCAAAATGATGAAACCTAAAAATGGAAAAATAATAATGTTGATTTTAGCTTATATATGTCTACTTATGGTTGAGAGATCTAAAAGCAAGGGAGGGATGAAACTGATAAAAAAATCTAATAAAGAAGAAAAAGAAACATGCCTTCTTTTGAGATGACATAAACAGAGGCATGGGGTTATTTTCAATTTATAAGTTGCCTAAATTATCAAAGGTATTCTAGGTTGTGAGAAAAGAAAATGAAAACTTATATGAAAGTTAAGAGATAAAATATGAAGACTTACATGAAATAGGTTATAAGTCCTACCTTATTCTCTCATTTTTTGATGGACTTGCCTTGATAAGCACAAAGAAGTTTTTATTGGTCAGATGACACAAAAGATTTTGTTGTCCAAACGATACAAAGGGGAAAATTAGTGTTCAAAGGTGGGTTTTCTTTAAAATAATAGACATGTTACGAGTTATGAGTTATAGATATGAATCATGGTTAAGTTCATACTTTATGGGTTAGTCCATGTAAGTGTACATATGTCGACAAATTTCCATATGGATGCCTAGATGTCTTGATCTACTAGCCATATTAGCAAAAATTAACAAAACTAACATTTTGACATGAGTTGTATGAGCCTTGGAAGGTTAGTTGCAAAATTTTAAATTATTTTGCATTAAAATGAAAAAATCCTAAAAAATTTGGTACCATAGAATCTGTTATCCATTAATACAATTATGTGTGTTTTCTTTTTGGTTCTTCAAAGAACTTTTTAGACCTATCAAGTTATTTTCTTATGGCGTTCAACTCATCTTATAATATTGGTTCTAGTTTTTTATAATGACGGATCTAGATTCTTTCATACCCTTAGTTAATGATTCCATATAATTATATGGTCATGGTTCTAGCTTTAAATCTGGTTTTAGCTTCCTTAGGCTTGATTATGAATCAATTGTGTTTTATCTCAAGGTCATTCTTTGGGTTTGCATTATATGTTCATGACTATTACTGTTTCCTTAATCTAGTTAGTAACCTTAAAGCATAAGGTTTATTTATTCATTTGTATATTTTTGAAAGATCTTATATTTCTCTCTTTTGAGATAAAGTAGATTATATAGCTAAAAGCCACTTCAAAAATTAACTTATGTTCTTTATTTAATATTTGAAGCTTAATAGGTACACTTAACTATACTGATCTAGTTATTTTTATTGCAATGTAGGTTACATAGTACTAACAGTTGCTACTAGAGCATTGGAGATAAGATGCAATCAAAGAAAAGATATTGGTCTAGAGTTTTTTTTAATCTAGAATTACAAGCAGATTAGGATGATATTATGAGCTAAACTAAGTCTATCTTTAGTCTAAAGCCTTTATCTTATTACTAGTTATAAATAAATTTAGATTTAGGTATGTTATTTTTATTCCAAACCAAATTATCCATATGTTAACTAATAAGGGTTTGCAATGACTTGTAGGTAAGTTTAGTTAGTAAATTTCTCATAATTATATCCAATTCAGAAAATTGAGTCTTGTATACCTTGGTTTGGGTTGTCAATAGGCGCTTTACTTATAATTGTCAAGAATCCTTTAGACAGCTATGTTATCCATACCCATTCATTTTTGTCAATGATTACTCTTTCCTTGTCTATTATTCTTGCTTTTAAGCTTATAAGGTTATGGAGTTAGTGTAACGGTCATAATTCACTCAAATTATCATACCAAAACTAAGTTTGGTTATCATTTCCAATTCTAAATTTGATGTTATTGCTAACAAGATCCCTTAATGCTAAAATTTGCTTTAGTATATATGACATATTATATTTAGGCATGATCTTCCATATGCTTTCTCCTTTAAGGAAATGAGTATTTATCCACTTGACTTATATGGATTCTTTATCTACTTAAAGCTTTTATGGTCTTTTGGCTAGAAAAATTTTATTGACAACTTTGATGGATTTGATTCTCAAACCTCCTTTAGCTTTTGGAGTGTATATATATGACCATTTAACTTTAGACCTAATGACTTTGTCTTCTTTACTCGTTTAGAGAAAGTTTGTAATTAACTTCTTTATGGTTTTGATCATATTAATAGGAAAATTTGAGTGAGAAGACCAACATATATGTATGATATGAATAATAATAATGATCAATTGTAATATGCCAACATGACCTAGGAACTTGTTTTGCCAATTACTTAACCTCTTGTGAATTGTATCGAGAACTGATTGGTAGTATTTATATTTTGGTGTCTTCATGGTTACTAGTATTATACCTAAGTATTGAAATGGAAGTTGCTCATATTTAAAACTTGTTAAAGTAAAGATTCATTTGCTTATCACCAAGGAGTCTATATAGGAAAAGAAATTTATTTTGCTTTGATTAATTAAAAGGCATGAGTAACTTCTGAATTTTGTCAATGAATTAGATAATAGTTTGATAGACTCTAGAGTAGCAACACAAACTAATAGCAAATCATCAAAAAAAGAAAGATTAAAGTTCCTTTGCTCATCACACTTATTGTTGAATTTGAATTTGCTATTCTTATTGATATTCATTATTATGATTTTTGTAAAAGCTTACATGCAAATGGTAACTAGATAAAGTGATATTGAGAAAAAAAATATGTTTCATATCCTATATATAAATAATAATATTGTTTTAAATTCTTAGCAGACCTTCGAAGAAGTTGTAAACTAATTCTTCATCACTATAGGGTTTAGGCGACTCTGTGTTTTCTAGGAAGGAATATATGTTTCTTCTTGTAATAAGGGAATTGTAGAAGTATTTAGTATTCATATCTCCTTCTTTTAACTAATAATTTCTTGATTTTTTTCTTATAAGGGAGATATTGATATCTAATAATGAAGTACTGTTGGAAAGAGCTTCCCTTTTAAGCATTTTAAGAGCTTTACCTTGTAGAGTTATTCCTGTCAAGTGTTGAGGTAGCCCAGTACTTCATTTTTGAAAAGTTATATATTGATATATGTTATCATGTTCAATACCTTGAGTTCCTCCTTAATTGTTTTCAGTCTGCTCATAAATTTATAAGCTTTATAGTCTCTCACCTTAGTGTTTTATCCCTTCATTCAACTTCTTCAAATATAAAAATATCAAATAGGAAATTGTATAATTTATAAGGGACATTTCTTTTGACAAAGACTATTACCAACTTCAACTCTATGGAAAAACTGGTTAGAGCAAAAAGGCAAATTAAAATATGTTAAGTTATTTTGAAATATAGTTTGACAGTATGCATTTAATAAAGCTTTATTCATTTTTTTAGAAACTAGATGCCTAATTATTTATTAGGCTAAGTAAAAAATTTTACCTGTAAATTTGAGAAAAGAGAGCCTCATATTTGATGTACATTTTTTGAACTCCTTATTGTATAGATTCATTGTTCAATTTGTCTTAAAAATTCTTAAGCACGAAGGGTACAATTGAAATTGTGAAAGAAAATTACCCCTTATAAATCCTTTTGGTGATAGTAGATAGTTATGCAAATAATTTCTGTAATTAGTTAGGATTAGTTTCCTACTTTGTTAGTATTCTTTTTTACTTGGTAAATATTATGTTATCCTATGTAATCTCGACTGTAATTGTAAGTTTAGCAATAAAGTAATTGAATCCCTAAGGGAATTACACCAATTCATATGGTATTAGAGACCTCTCTTTCCTAACCCTATCTCAAATAAACCTCCTCCCTTCTGTCCCTGTTTCACCACAGCTGCGCCCCTCCTTTCTCCTATCAATCTTGGTAACTCTCTCTTCACCCCCTTCTCCTTCCTTTTTCCCTCTTGGCCTCTACCTTATCCTGTCTATACCTTCCCTCAACCACACTCACCTCTCCCTTTTCCTTTTAACATGACCAGTAGGACCGATAACACCATCATCCCTCCACCCCCCTCCTTTTTGTTTATAACATTAAGGTTTATGTTCTTGTAACCCTTGATCTTCATTCCATGAATTATGACACTTGGAACTATTTGAAACTCATTGTCTTAGCTTTAGGGTTTTGGGACACGTAGATGGTACCTCTATACCTTCTGGGACACTGATTATAAATGGAAAAAGTCAGATAATATCATTAAATTGTGGATCTATAGGAGTTTCACTTAATCTCTTGTGAAAATGATTTTAAAGCCTAAAGTCACTGCTAGAGAGTTATGGGTCTCTCTTGAAAACCTCTTTACGGAGAACAAAGAATTGTGGGCTATTCACTTAGAGATATGTAGTATTGAAATTGGGGATTTGTCTGTCAATGATTATTGCTCCTGACTTAAGTCGCTTTTTGATCAATTGGCTAATGTCGATGCTCTTGTGACTGATCATGCCGTATTCATATCCCGCATAAATGGCCTCATAAACTCCCAATTTGATGGTCTTATAGGTGTCATGATGCACCGTGTCCTGTTCTCAGCTTTTACTCAAGCTACTTCTATTCTCCTTGCTGAAGAACAACATCTTAGTCGGATCTCCACCATAAACCCCACTATACCGACCACTCTTCCTGCCCCACTATAAGAAAATCGTGGCAGTGGACGATAGTCCAATAATTTAAAGAATGGTCATAGGAGAGGAAAACAATCTGACTCGATTTCTTTTGGGGATCATTAGCTTGCCCAGCCCTATGCTATATTGGCCCCAGCTGTTTGTTACACCATTGTGGGCCTCTGTAGGATCTGAGTGGCCTAGGTTGTTATATGGACATTGGTGCCACAACACATCTAAGGGCCCAACTTGATACATTTAGTTCCATTTTTAATTCGAGCATCTATAACACTGTTACTGTTGGTGATGGTATGTTATTCCTGTGATGTACATGCGACATACCTCACTCTTAAATACCTCTCGCCCCCATACCTTCAAAATGTAGTTGTCACCCCTCACATTATTAAAAACCTTGTTTCTATTCACCAATTCACTAGAGATAACAACTGCTCTATTGAGTTTGACCCATATGGTTTCTCTGTAAAGGATCTTTTGACGTAACAAACCATCCTTTGGTGTGACAGTTTTGGTGATCTATACCTTGTCATGTCCTTATCACTGCCATCGGCTCTCCTCACCACTAGTCATTCCACCTGGCACCATAAGTTTGGAAATTCGGGCAACAATGTCATCCAAACTTTTGCTTCTTTTAGTTTAATTGATTGTAATAAAGAAAAGTCTCCAAAACTCTGTCATACTTGTCAATTAGGCAAACATGTTAGGTTACCGTTTCATTGTTCTGAGTATGTTGCTATTGTTCCTTTTGAGATTATTCATGTTGATGTTTGGACTTCTACCATTGTTAGTGCTAGCAGCATTGCTTGTTATGCGGTTTTCTTGGATCATTACTCTCAGTTTTTATAGGTTTATCCTTTACGCTATAAGAGTGATGTTTTCACCAAATTTCTCCAATTTTGTGCTTATGTCCACATCAGTTTAACACAAAAATTAAAGCCTTCTAGTGTGATCATGGTGACAAATTTGATAACACCGTGTTCCATTGTCTTCTTGATGAACATGGATTTATTATTTGCCTTTCTTGCCCATAAACTTCCCAAACAAATGGCAAATTCGAACGTATGGTATGAACCATCAATAATATAGTTTGCACCCTTTTGCTATAAGCCCAACTTCCCCTACATACCTTTCTTTTTCTATTGGAATTTCTGGATTATGCAATTTTTGGCCACTCATCTCCTAAATATTCTCCCTTATTCTGCCATCCACAATGAAATTCCCTTCACATACTTATTTAATAAGCCCGTCTCATATTCTCATCTTTAGACCTTTGGGTACTTATGTTATCCCAACCTCTCTACTTTTGCTCCACACAAATTGGCCCCCCGTTCTTCCGAATGTGTCTTCCTTGGGTACCCCTCCCACTATAGAGGTTATTGTTATTTAGATTTTGTCACACGCAAAATCATCATCTCTCTCTAGGCATGTTGTTTACGATGAGAGTGTTTTCCCTTTTTCCACAGTGTCACCTAGCTCCACCTCTCCCTCTTATAACTTCCTTGATCTCAATAACTCTTCTTCCATTCTTCAATATCTCCTCATGTTGCCTATCGCCCCAACCACACTGTCAGGTGGTGCTCCTCTCACCATGGGGGTTCCCATGGCTGCCCCTCCTTACAGTCTATAACCTATGTTCTCATCTTCACCGAGCTCGAACACAACACCTCCTTCTCTTCCACCTCAACATCTTATAGTGACCCGTAGTCAACCTGGCATTGTCAAGCCACGTCATATATTAAACCTTCATGCCCATATCACCTAACCTTCTCCGTTACCCAAGTCCCATATGCAGGCCCTTCCTGACCCTTACTGGTGTGTCTCCATACAGGTTGAATATGATGCTTTAATTAAAAATGGAACTTGGAACTTGGTTCCCCATACTCTGGGGGTTAATGTGGTCTATTAGATGTGGCTCTATAAACACAAGTTTCATGTTGATGGTTCTCTATAGAGGCTCTATTAGACCCTGAATTTTGTTAGAATTTATTTTATTAAATTAACAAGAATGAATATAAATTATAATTAATGAATTAGCAATTTTTGGAGTTTAATTAGGTGTATAATTACTTACGTGTGGTTACATAGATTAAAAAAAAGAGTTAGAATTAAGTTAAGGAGTTAGAAGGCATTAGATTAAATATGGAAGGGTAAGCTTGAAAAGAAAAAAGTTTGTCTTAAACTAATAAGAAAAGAAGAGAAGAGAGTAATTTATAGTAAGAAAGAAAAAGAGAGAAAGTTGTAGAAGAAACTAGAAGAAGAGAAGGAGAAACTGAAGTATAGAAAGAA
>JANIIA010002984.1:0-32701 GCA_027478495.1 Erythroxylum alaternifolium | reverse complement strand
TGTACAGATATTTTCATGTGCACATATCACTGTTCACAAATGCATGAGCATGAGATGTGTTGTTCTAATTTCTCTGAGTGATCTCTCATATACCCGTTTCCTTGATCCTACCCGATATATGGAAACAGGATGTTACATAGCTTCCCTAATGGCCCTCCTTCTAAGGTTTCCATTGTTCTCAACAACTCGCTCCTGCTCCCTATTACCTCCATTATCACCATTCCTAGGTTAGTAAGCATTAAGGTTAGGGTTTTGTAAATTAGCTGGATTTTTATCCATTGTCTCACCTTCTAATGATTCACTCTTACTACTTGACAGGCTAGACTCCACTAAGATAGTTTTCTCTTCAACAACTACCTTGCTTGTCCCTTCTACTCTCTTTTCCTTTCTAACTTTTCTCAAACTTGTATCAATTTCTGGGTTAAAGGGTAGGAGTCAGGTTTTTCGGGCATGGAAGGGAAAAATTCAAAAGAGAATAAAAATGAACAAAATTGACTTGCAAGCTTACAAAGTCAAGTAAAAAGATGAGATGTGATGGATGCAACTGTATAGGTGTAAGATGCTATACACATGTAAAATGCTAAGCATGTAAAAAATATGAAGAAAATCAGTATCTTTCTTTGTATTTCCAAAAATTTTAATGCTATACAAAATGAAAACTTATACTATTGACAAGTATGAAGCTAAACTATCTAAAATGTAGTCTAGAGGCTCTTAACCCCACTTACCAACAAAATGACAGAAGTTAACCTAGAGAACCAATTTCTTGGTTCCCCGGTAATGGCGCCATTTGATTCAAACCTTACCATTAAGCCCTTGGAGGTTGAATCGAAATAATCCAAGGATTGCACTATAGAATGCAACCTTAGGTCGTTCACTTAATTGGAACCTAAAATGAATGGACCTAAGTTAAACCTATATGCCATGCTATGCAAACTAATTGGGAAAAAAGGGGGTTTTAATTTTTGAAATCACCAATTGAACTAAATTGAATGTAAAATGAATTTTTTGGATTTTAGGATATCGAAAATGGGAAGATAAAAAAAACAAGAGATTAAATAGCAATAAAGTCCTCTTAAAAGTGAGCTCTAGCTATCATAGTTCGAAATTGATTTAAACAAGAGTGGAAATCACTAAGCTTCAAAATGGTAAACCTTAAAGTTTAAGTCCAGGATCTTAATCAACGAGAGTCCATTTCTTAACATCCTGTTAAATGTTCGTGAGTGTCATAGGATCAAGCAATGTAATAGGTCAAATGAAATCTAGAATAAACTCAATATCAAACATAACCATGCAAGATAAGAGAGAATCAAGAAGATTACAAATAGACATATATGAAACTTGATATATTTAAGCTCAAATTTCTACATAAACCAATACAAACTACACATAATGAATATCCAACATTTGATTAAAACTATAATCAAGTAGCTCAACTACAAATTTCAAATCCTAGACCTAGGAATTTATAAATTTATAGCTAAACCATAGATTAAACTATTCCCCTTTTAAGCTCATTAAACTCCAGCCATTGCTCCACCTTCAAAAGGAAAAGAAATGCCTAACCAAGCATTGCAGTCAGAAGCTTTATAACTAGGAATAAATTTGAGTCTCCCATAATGGAGGTTTGATAGTAGAAAAATGGAAGAAATTAGGGTTAGATGAGAGAAAGATGAGAAAGTATCGATGGATGCTGCCTCTTTTTAGTCCACCCTTAAGTTATCCCGAAGTAGGGTCTTTAAATTGGTATTTAGGTCGGTTTACACGAATGGGTAAGTGAAATTTCCAAAAATGGTTCAGGTTTGGGTTGCGGTTTCAAAGGTTTCGTCGTGGCAAAGGAATGAGTTCGCCACAGCTAACTTTTCCTGAGAGGTCTGGGTTGCTGATTCGAAGGTTTCGTCGCGATAAAGGAATGAATTCACCATGGCTAACTTTTTCCTAAAGGTCTTCTTTCTTGATCTTATGACTTGCAATTTCTTAGTCTTCACTTTTGGCTCTACTTCTTGAGTGTCCTGCAATGAAATGCAATAGCTTGCAGTATCAATTGTCCTAGAAACCAAGTGAGTGCAATTACTAACTAATTATAAGAATTTTACCCTCAAAGTATATTAATTCAAAACAAGCACTCTTAAGCTAAATTAAGCACAATATCCAACAAAAAGGGCCGAAAAGTATAACAAAAACCATGAAAATATCACTAAATAATATAAAAAACTTGGGTTCAATCACTCTTCTTGCTCGTCCTGCTTGTTCTCTCACTTTGGAAGAAGGTGGCTCATCTTTTTTAAGTATTTTATGTTCTTAAATAGTTCTTAAGGATTCTAGGGTTTACCCACTTAATTAGGTTCCAAAAATAGTCCCAAAATGTTAAAATTACAAAAAGAGTCGCATGTTGGAAAAGCCAAAATTTGCTAGAATAGTTGTCTGTGCTCTCTGCCACGATCGTGTCAAGACAAGCCACAATTATGGCCCACTTCCATACTTACAATTCTTATCTTTTCATTAATTTCTTGTTTCCATACACTCAAACACCTCTGGAAAATTTATGCTTTTTTAAGCGTAAGAGAAAATTTTTTAAAATTCAGCTCTTGTTCTTTCATGTGTGGTAGAATAATTCTAGAACTTGCTTTTTTATACATATTGAGATCATATTTGTTAAGTTAAAAGCATTGACATGATAAAGGCACTTAGATTTAATAATCGTTTTAGTCTATTTCTTTGATTATTACCATACCTATTATTTATCCTTTAAGAATAACCAAGTTGAGCCTTAGTTTTTTTTATTGATTTTACCCATATATTAACTCTTGATCCATTTTTCTTTGAAGCCTTTTAGTGTTTTAAACATTGAAGGTTATTTACATTATTTACTTGATGAGACTTTAAATTCTTAAAAGATCCATTATTTCTTTAATTGGGATACTAAATACTTAATTATTGCAAAAAAAGAGTTATTATACGAGTACATAAAATTTGTGAATAAGTTCATGGTAGTAATAGAGTTGCAATGAAAGGACTTGTGTGTTTCGTACATAAGTCATCTAATTTGTTTTTAGTAAATTTCCTTCAATTTAACCCTTTTGATATCTAAACCATACCATACCTAATCCCTATTATAACCTTCTAAAAACCTTTTGATTTTTATTTATATTTTATACATAAGTGGTGGAGATGTTATATTATTGCAAGCTTATGGTAAGAGTTCTACTATGCATTGATTGAGAGTTTTGACGCTTTTCAGCCTAAACAATTGAGTCCATTGAGTGAAATCTTAGTTAGGGTGTAAAGAATTATGCGTTTGATTTCAATTAAATTATTGATGTGATTATAATCAAAATTGATTCAGAAAGTTCATTTTAGGTTAATTTGATTCTAGTTTTATGTTAGTTTGATTTAATAGGATATGTTGATGTATGCTTAACAAACAAAAGTTTAAGTTTGGGGATGTTTTATAAATGCATATTTAACTATAATTTTACACCCCTATTTGATATATTTTGCTTGATATTTCATATTTCATACTTTTATTGTATATTTCTTCTAGATTCACTCCAAGTGTGTTTATAGGGTATAATTGCCTTTACGGACTTAGGGGAGAAGAATTCAGAAAAAAATAAGACATAAAATGAAGAATCAAAGAATATAAGGGATGCACAGTTGTGCATCAGCTCATGCATTTCTCCCAAGTCGTGTAAAATCACTAATTATAGTAGTTTGTCTTATACACAGTCTGGAATACAGAAGGAATGCACGAATCTACATAAGCTCATACATTTCTCCTAGGCCATATAGAATCATGACGTTTAGTATTTTAGGTTAACATGGTTCGATACACGACCGTAATGTATCAAACCGACTAGAAACCCTAAATTTTAATGTAAAAGGATTTTTTCATAGGAAAATTGGAGGAGACATTAAGAGGTGATTCCAGATGTGGACATCATTCTCAAAGGGTGATTTTGATTCAGAGAAGTGGACACGAAAAAGAAATCACCGAAATATCGATCAGAATACAAGATTAGACCTTTACGTTGCTAGAACATTCAATAGAATTGAAAGATAGATTTAAAATTATGAACCCACTATTTTCTATTCTTTTTCTTTCAATTTATTTTTTATTTTGTGTTCTATCATGTGAAACTAAACGTATTGTTAGTGTTTAGGTTAGATGAACCCTATGTTTAAAACTTTAACATGTTTTGATTCTTTTATTAATGCAATTGGTTTGATTGATATATTATGATCTAATTGTGTGTTTTATTTATGTTCTAATAGATCTGAAATATTAGATCAAAACCTAATTTCATAACAAGGAGATTGAGAAATCCTTGTTTGAATAGATCTACTATAATTGGAAGGAGTTAACTATAACCTTAGAGATAGGATGAAATGAATCTTCTTGATTAAGGTCAAACCTTGTAGCGATATTCACAAATTTCTAAAGTAATCCTTTAAACTTTAACCTGAGTAATTGGATTGAAAACCTTAGGATTAATTGCTAGTAGACTCAAGGTCAGCTATTAGCATACCATAGGAATCTCCACAGCCTAATAAATCAATAAAATAATTGTATAACAAATGATCAATCTGTTAAAGGTTTTAGGGGATTCGAAACTGAGATACTAATTTTTTGATATTAATAGTTCACTAAGTGTTACCTTAACTCTCTGATTTGATCTTACTATCATTTATCTTACTTCCTTTATTTTTATTTTCTTTTAAGTTAAAAATTAACCAATTTTGTAGACTAGATAATAGGATAATGGTAATTATTAGTACTCATTGTCCTCATCGGCTTGATATGTACTTCTTGATAGTAGCTACAGCTATACTATCCACTTATAGTTATTTCAATATTGGCTAACTTAGAAAAAAAATCAATCAAATAGAAAAAGAGAATAGAATGAAATTAGCTTAAATCTTTCATTTAGAAAATATGGAAAACTGAAGTTGATCTTGATATGTCAATTTTTGATCTTATTAGGATAATAGGCAGCCCTTTTTTAGGATTTTCTTTCTTCTTTAAGTGTCTTCATCGACTCTCAATTCTCCCTCCTTTCTATAGCCTTCATAAAGTCCTTTTGTAGCAAAAACTAGGTATTTTGGAGCATACATGGTAATTTACATAGCCATGTAGATGACCGTGTATTTTTAAAAACCTCTAAATCGTGACTTTACACTTTCATAGAAGGTTACACCTGTATAAAAAGGACCATGTTTGTCAATATGCATAAAATTGTATCTTTATATAGGCATAAACAACATCTTTCAAGCTCCATCATGTGACAAAGTTATGATATTTAGATGTCACAACTTGCACTTTCTCCACTTGAGGTAATTAGTGATAACACCTAAGTAAATGGCCCCTCACGTTCAGTGTCTTCCTAATCTTCAAACTTTTAATCTTTACTAAGTCCATGCACTCTTAAAATATCTCAAATATCTCTTTACCCTTTTCCTCCTTGTTTAATTTCTCTAACCTGCTAGGTAAAGGTGAAGGATTAGTGTTAACAATAATAAGGGACTCAACACTCACCTTAGAGCTAAATGATATATTCTTTTCTCCTTCTAGCTCCTTCTTCATTTCTTCTTTACCAGCAATCCTTTGAGTAGTCCTCTCAAGATTCTCAGGATCCTTTTCACTTCGTATGTTTTTTTCACTAACTTTCCTTAGATACACCTTGGATTGGGATGGCTACTTCTCTTTGCTTTGTGATTCTAGGTGGTTGATAATTTTATTCATCTGACCCGTCTAACTTAAAGTGGTCAAAAATCAAAGCATTACATCTTTTTAGAATCATTTTACATCTTGATATTTGCTTAATTGATTATGCATTTATTCCTTAACACTTAGTGTTTAATCACATGAAATGTTTAAGACGTTCACTTTAGTTCATATTTTATTTTAGGTACAATTTGGAAGTGAAAGAGCTAAAGTGAGTCGAAGGCACTATATTTAAGTCATCTTCTTAAGATTCACATTCACTTATCTTCATAGAGCAAGAAGTAGAAGGATTAGAGCAAGAGAAGATAATAAAATGCATAAAATGAAGAGTATATGTTGAAAAAATCAAGAATGAAGAGTGATGGAAATGACTTATAGCCATGACATAAAAGTCATAGGCGTGAGCATGTTAGTCATGCCCGTGACTTATTTATCATGGGCGTGACACTTCACGCACACCTGTGACTGATTTATCCTGGGCGTGATACCACCATACACGCCCAAGACTTATATACATGCCTGTGAATAACATATGGATGCCCGTGAGATGCTTCTAGGTCATTAAAGACCTAGTTTTAAGTATAAATACATTGTTTTGATTGCATAAATGTTATGAAAGGTTAGAGAAAATGATTTAGGGATTTCGGGAGGTAAGAAAAGGGAAGAACTCTCATCCATTGGAGACCCATAGAGGGATAGGCTTTCCCAACCTAGTTTAGAGTTGACATCGGCACTGAAGAACCTAGTTAAGCATTTCTTTCATTGATTTTGTTATTTTTTGTATCTTTAGGGATTGATTATATTATTCTATGCTTGTGGATTTGGGTTTTCGTGTATGGATGATCTTTATTCCCATTATCGTTAGATTGTTTAT
Source organism: Erythroxylum alaternifolium (assembly GCA_027478495.1). Lineage (NCBI taxonomy): Eukaryota > Viridiplantae > Streptophyta > Magnoliopsida > Malpighiales > Erythroxylaceae > Erythroxylum > Erythroxylum alaternifolium. Next base: position 26,102 of record JANIIA010002984.1, on the reverse strand, counting down.
GTATAAACTCATTGTTAGAATCTTCAACACAATTCGTAATTGTTGTGTTTGGGTATTGCTATAATCTTCAATATAATCCATAATTATTATGATGGAAATCATTTGTAGCAAGTAATGATTTTAGATCATTAGGGATACAATCCATAATTTTTGTGTTTTCAATTGGTGTCAAATCATTAGGGTTAATATAACCTAGGCTAAATGACTCAAGCTTGTGTAGTTGTTGCTTTTATTAATCTATTTTCCTAATTTGTAATGCAATTGTCTAGTTAATTATAGAGATCATATCCTAGGATGTTTGATAGCTAGGTTTAATTAACGAGCATTTCTTAATTAAACATGACCTAAGGGAAAACCTAGGTTAATAGAGCTTATCATTAACCTACGATTAATAGTTGCTAGGAGTGGTAAAAGAAAAAAAAAATCAGTGAAGTATGTTTAACTGGGTGTAGGTTGAGATTGAACAAATGATCAATGTCCTAATGACTTCATCACTTTCATCATTTTTAAATGTTTCTTTAATTTGTTTTTATTAGTTTATTTTTACTTCATTTTTTTATTAAATAAACCAACCCCTCTAAAACCTAAACACGGTTTATTTTCATTTTAAAAGCTTAATACACTCTCTCTATGGGATTGATCTAGACTCACCACTGTTATAGTTGTAGGTTTAGTTATTTTGAGCTGTATTACAATGTTCTATGTCAATTTTGCTGTCGTTGCTTAGGAGTTCTATGCTATAGTTTTTGTTCTTGATGTTAATTGGTGTTTTATGCATATTTGTTTGTAATTTGTTTCTTTTCAGTTATTTATTGATCTTTTCACCTTTTTTAGCATTTGTGATTAAAAACAAGACAAAACAAACAAAATTTCATGGACAGAAGTATTTTTTTCCATAAATCTTATTCCCAATCCTTTAGCTTATATTGGAATGATCATACTAACCTTAGTTATAGATGGGATAACCATCAAAATTACTTCCATAATAGTTTGCAAGATGCGCAACATTTCTCGTATAGATAAGAAGCTTCGTATTACAACTTAGGTCCATCTCTAAAAGACTTGCTTAATATTATGGCTGCTAATAATATTCAACTTCAATAGAATATGCAATAGCCTCAATAGGTTATATAACAGTTTCAGCAAGTGTACAACAGTTTCAGCAGGGACTACAACAATTCCAGCAGGAGAAAAGGTAATTTTGGTATAGTTTCAAAGAATGGGAAAGCTAGTAAAACTTTGGTACATCCTTGGAATAATTAGTTAATGTTGTCTGATAATGCATGTCGAGTGCGTTGCAAAATTTACCTAACTCTAAATACTAAATTTTATAGTTAGGGTGAGTCAAGATTCAATAGGGAATGTTTAGTTAATTTCTATAACAAAATTAATTGATGCTAGGAAATTATAAAAAAGGGGGGTTTCTGGATTTTAATCAATTTAGAAAATGAAATCGAATTAAATTATCGAAAACAAATTAAAGTAAGTAGTAAAAAATGATTAATGTGTTGAACATAGTTAAGGTCTAGTTTTAGGTTCAATTTGCCTAAACACGATTAAGCATATGTCATCATCCTAACTTCTTTACAACTCTCTTTGGGCTATTGATCTGAGAGTAATAAAATGCTCTACTAATCCTGATTTTCCTCTAGGTTTTTTTTATCAAGTTACGATCATTAATTTAACCTAACTAACAAATAACCTAGCATACGATCTCTAGATTTAATTTGGAACCGCATTACGAATTAAAAAATGATCAATATAGGTAGCAACCTCATACGCTCAGGTTGTCTAACCTAGGTTATGTTGTTCCTAATGATACTAGATCATTAGATGCTACTAACAAACATTAAAAGTTGCGGTTAGGGACTACATTCAATGTCATAAAAATAAGCTTGAAATAGAATAATCAAAATAACATATTAAGATCATCCATCCCAAAACCCAATCAAATCAACATAAATATCATACAATTTGAACAAAAATTGCAGGTTAATATGAAAAATGGCTTAACCATGACTTGACATTGCCATCCCAATTGAATCGGCTCAGAAGTTTAGCCCTCTATCTCCATGCTCAAGCTCTCACCATTAACTTTATCCTCCATTACCAATGTCAGAGTTGAAAAATGATGAAAGAATGAAGAACAAAGAGAAACAATGCTTACAGCTCTCTCTTCTCTCGAATGACCTCCTTTTGTGTCGTCCCCCCTTTCCTTATATGGTAAAAATTAGGTTTAAAAATTAGGACACTTAGCCATTAAAAGGGATAGCTAGTCTTCTCACACTTGTAAGTGGCCTCTCGCGGGTGTGAGAAGGCGTCATGGGTGTGATTTAACAAGTCACACCGTGACTTTCTTCTCATGGCCATGAGAAGCATTCCAAAACTTTAAATTCATTTTGTTTCTTTATTCCAAGTATAATTGTCCACCTTTGTCTTCTTATACATTAAAGGTTGGTGCGAAGCATGAAAAACTGTGAGAAGCATTTGGTCACCTTACGTGGGAGCTGTTATGTGCATGCATGAACATTGGTATGAGAAGTAGTTGGTAGGGTATAAGCATGCATGGATGTTTGTGTGAGAAGAAGCTAGCTAGGTATAAGCATCAGACTTCACTCACGGCTATGGCAATTTCTAGCAGATCATGAGTGATTTTCATTTGAAATTCTTCATCCCTTCTTTCAATCCTCTTATTGCTCTTGCTCCATGAATCAATAGAGTATGGATATTGAGAAGATGGCTTTAATAAATATCCTTTCGGGTCACTTTAACTCCTTTACTTTTAAAATGTACCTATAATCAATTATAAGTTAAATTGAGTATCTTAAGCATTTCTAAGGCATTAATGATTAAGTGTAGCATATCAAATGAATCAAAATTTAAACATCTATCATTGTCGCTGCTAACACTTTGCAATTTCAATAGGATATGAAACTGTTCTAGCAAGATGCAATGTCTAGATGGGGAGATAACAATCACCAGGAACCATAAAGTGAATAGGAGCAACCATCTTAACTTGAGGAGTACTCATCTGATGTCAGTGCTAAGGCCTTATATGGTGAAGAGGAGCTTGAAAATTTGAGAGCATTATTCAAGGAATTGCTTATGTAGAAGAAGTGGAGAAGGAGCTCGAAGGAGAAAAAGACATATCATTTAGCTCAAAGGTGAGTACTGAGTCTGTGATTATTATTAATACTACCCTTTTCCTTTACTTACCAGATTGGAGAAATTGAATGAAGAGGAGATAGGTGAAGAGATATTTGAGATATTTCTAAAGTGTATAGACTTAGTAGCGATGGAGATACTAAACATAGGGAAGATGCTGGACGTGAATGATCATCAACTGAGGCCCTATCTTGAACAATCTCACATCAAGGAAGTTCAAACAGTAGCACTTGAAGATCATAATTTTTCATATAAGGAAAGTATGGAATCGAGCCAAAGACACTAAACAAAGGCACTAGGCAACCCAAGGGAAGCTAATTTCTTTTCCTTTATATTTTCGCATTTATTTCTTATATGCAAACATGCTTTAAGTTTGTTTGTTCTTACTTGTTTTCTTTAGTTCTCAAAAAAAAAAGAGAGAGAGAATAATCAAGAAAAAATAATTTCTCATTTTTATTATTTCTAGGACAATATTGTTATGATAAAAGAATGAATTGGCTAGAAGAATCCATGGAAACTTTAGCTTGTACTTTTACTTTTGTGATTGGTCAATACTTATTATCTTTAGAAGAGCAGCGACTAATGGTAAACAAAAACCAGTGAGATTTTAAGCCTTATTAGACTGATACATCCATATCAGTCTCATTGTCTTTTGTTTATGTGTGACCTTCATGACATGTACATCCTGACTTTGATTTGATTTTCTATTTAAGACCACATTCTTATCACATGCATTAACAAGGAAATGATATAGGCATTCTTTCTTTTTATAAACTACATTGGCCAAATAACCTACCCCTTGATGTGAATCTTCCCTTTGTTAAGCCCACTTAAGCTTTATTAGCCTTTTTTTATACCAACCACATTATATGCTTTTAAAATTAAAAAAATTTCTTATCTAAGCCTTAAAGCTAGTGGAGCATTTCTTAATTGTTGATGATGTTAGATATATAAAAGTCTAAGCTAGGGGGTCTAGATATATGTTAGTTATATTTATCGAAATGTCATATTATGAATTCCATTTTTTATATAGCTTCATTTAATTTTATAAAAAAAGAAAGAAAAAGAAAAAATGTTTGAATAAAAATATCAAAGAGGAAATGTTTATGTTTTGCAAAGTTATTTATGATTAGTCTTTCCACCTAAAGTTGTATTGAATGGGTAATTTGACTATGAAGCATATGAGTTAGATGTCGCTTTAAAGGATCATTCCTTGTAGTTTAAATGTGTTTTCATTAATTTCATAAGTGATTCCTTTTAGTTGATTATATTTCATGTGGTTTGTGGTGTGAGGGCTTGAATTTGAGTTATGAAACATAGTTTTTGCATTCATCGTAGTTGACGTACACAATCGTGAGTGAATGTTTTGCACTTGATGATATACTAAGTGTTTTTTCTTATTTCACTAGATTTTACGGCTTTTATGCTACTTTACTCAAATACATCTCACTTTACCTTTGCCCACATTACAACCTTGAAAAGTTCTTTGATTCATGATTACGCATGTGAATCTTAGTGGTAGAGAAATGAGATGATTTCCAATGTTATAGAATGTCATGATTATTAATAGTATTGAGTGCACACATGAATCTATCTGATTTAAGCACATTTTCCAATTCTACCTCCGAAGTATTCAGTTTGTAAAGGTGATGAATGTTGATTAATCATGAGTAAAAGCTTTCAATTTTGAATTCTTGCTATGGCTTTTGAAAGTTATTCATCTTTTCTTATGACCGCATATTCTTGGCAAATATAGGAAATGAGTAAAAGTTTTGGGTATGTAACTTTAATTTGGATGTTTTGCCCAAGGGCAGTCGAAAGCTAAGTGTGAGCGAAATTGAAATCTGCTTAATTGATTATGCATTTATTTAATAACACTTAGTGTTTAATGATATGAAATGCTTAAGACATTCAGTTTAGTTCATATTTGGTTTTAAGTAAAATTTGGAAGTGAAAGAGCTAAAGTGAGTCGAAAGCATTATATTTGAGCCCTCTTCTTGAGATTCACACTCACTTGTCTTCATAGAGCAAGAAGAAGGATTAGAGTAAAAGGGGACAAAAAATACTTAAAATGAAGGCTATATGGTTAAAACATCAAGAATGAAGAGTGTTGGAAATGACTAACAACAATAACGTAAAAGTCATAAGTGTGAGGTGTCACACCCATGACAAATCAGTGATGGGCATGTATGAAGTGTCACGTCTATGATAAATAAGTCATGGGCGTGAGCATGTTATTCACACCCATGACTTATTTACCATAGGTGTGACATTTAATGCACGCATATGATCGATTTTTCATGGGCATGATGCAACCATGCACGAATCATATGCACGCCCATGAACAATATATGCACACCTATAACTCATATGCACACTTGTGAAAAGCTACCAGCTCACCTAAAAACCTACTTTTGAGTATAAATACATCATTTTGATGGTAGAAATGTTATGAAAAGGTTGGAGAAAATGATTTAGGGTTTTAGGAGGCAATAAAAGGGCAAAACCCTCATCCTTTTGAGACCTATAGAGAGCTAGGCTTTCCTGACCTAGTTCGGAGGTGATATCGACGTTGAAGAGCTTGGTTAAGCATTTCTTTCAATGTTTTTGTTGTTCAATCTCTCTTTAGGGATTGATTATACTATCCTATGCTTATGGATTTTGATTTTAATGTATGAATGGTCTTTATTCTCATTATTATTAGATTGTTTTTATATAAACCCATTATTGAAATCTTGAGAACAATCCATAATTATTGTGTTTACATATTGGTAGAATCTTTAATATAATAAATAATTATTATGTTAAGATTCATTGGTAATAAATAATGGTTTCGGATCATTAGGGATATAATCTATAATTATTGTGTTTTTTATTGGTGTCGAATCATTAGTGATAACATAACCTATATTAAATGACCCGAGCTTGTGTGGTTGTTGCCTTAATTAATCTATTTTCCTAATTTTTATTGTGACTGTCTAATTAAATATAGATATCGTAACCTAGGATGTTTGATAGCTAGGTTTAATTAACGAGCATCTCTTAAGTAAATTGCTAAATGAACCTTAACATCAAATGACCCAAAGTAATGGAGACATCCTTTGAAAAAAACCATATATTCCTCAAGAAATAGCCGTTACAAAAGTACGAGACAATCATGAATTTTTAATGACACTTTCTCTCTTTAACATTCACACAACGGGCTATATTTGATGCATTCCCATCCAAAAATTTGACTGATTGGAGGAACTGACAAAATCCTTGTTTCTCACTTTTTGACATGTTGTAACAAACTGGGGGAATGAAGTATGATTCATCATCTCTTCTTCTCAAATGCAAATCTGTTCTAATATTCATGTCTTCGAAGTCTAGTCTAGCCTTAATGGTGTCTTTGGATTTCTCATCAATTCCCATAACAATCCCTAAAATGGCCTCACAAACATTTTTCTCAATATGCATGACATCAAGATTGTGCCTCAATAGTAATTCCTTCCAATATGCAAGCTGAAAAATATGCTTTTTTAGTCCAATTTAGTTCAATATGCTTTCTATTACTTGGGTGATTACCAGGTGTAATGTCACCCAAATATGACAACTGATAAACAATATCATCACTCGACAACTACATTGGAGCTTCACCCAACTCAACCAAGCCATTAAATTGTTTACTTCTTCACCATCCATACCCATGTTCCAAATAATGACGATGACCTGTATAACATATTTTACTTCGTATCCTTGTTGAATATATTTGATGATTACAGAGAGGATAATCCATATAACCTTTAGTGCTCCACCCTGACAAATTCTCATAAGTTGGGAAATCATTTATAGTCCACAATACAGTAGCATACATTGTAAATGAGTTGCCTTCATCAACATCAAAATTTTGTAATCCATATTCCCATAGATCGTTTTAGTCATCAATTAATGGTTGCAAATAAACATCGATGTCCTTACCAGGAGTAGTAGGTCTTGGAATAAGCAAACATAACAACATAAAAGCCTCCTTCATACACTTCCATAAAGTTAAATTATATTGGACTATAATCATCAGCCACATGCTATATGAATTACTTATATTATCAAAAGGATTAAATCCATCTGAGGCCAATCCAAGTAGAACATTACGAAAATCTTGTCCAAACCATGGGAACTTTCTATCAAGCACTTTCCATGCCATTAAATCAATTGGATAATGTATAATGTTATCATCAATGTATTTCTCTTTATGCCACCTCATAAAGAGAAATGCATTGACTTTGGAAGTCTACATTTAAGCAATCAATGCATGGAAAATGAATACTACATTCATCACCCATTTGATCTTTTACAAATTGCATAATACTCTTAACTCCTTCTACGTATTCAGTTGACCATTTTCAATGAGACATCCAACACTTATCCATTTAGCTATACAATATAAAAAAATAACAAAGTTATAACATGCATTTTTAGCTCCTATGTTACATTAAAAAAACCTATGTTTAATATTACATACAGTCAATAATGTTATATTAATTCATACACACCAATACAGCTGATATGTAAAATATTAAAGGTTATTAAAAATTCACATGCCTGAAGATGTATAGTTTTATACAGTTAACTTGAGTTGCTTATGTTGTTGGAATAGAGCATGACACTCTGATACAAATTTATAAAGATATACAAAAGAAAGGGATTAAAACCGAAACAATTTTCTTGGTTTTGAATTAAATGTGGTGGGCAGGGAGAAATGTACCTAAGGATGCCACACAAATTATAAGATTTTTGGCTCTAAGCTGAAAGAGGAACATAAAATCTAAAAATAGTTTGGCCACGGAGTTGGTGACAACAAAATCTATTATAAATAAATTGAAAACTATAAATTAAATGTTAAATGGCCTAAAATGATATTTAATATGCATATAATTATAATGACATAATTTATAAATATCTAAATTGTGCACAAAGAACAAAGATTAGGATATGCCAATAATTAAGACATAGAAAAAAGAAGGTTAAAGAATTTCAATGTCTACCCACCTTAGGCATTTATATAAAGAAAAAGTTTCTTCTCTTGTGTTACCTAATTAATTTGGTACTTTTTATGCATGAGAGTTGTATTGTTTTGATAAGGTGCTAATTTTTTAATAATAAAATTGATACTTTTTTGGGTGACTTGGTCATATATTTATCCAAGAAAATCAATGAGGAAAAGGAGCGGAAAGCACTTCACCAAATTTAATTCTTTTACTTTGGATTTTGTTAGTGCCTAACTATTGTTGACCATTGCTGATTTGGAGACGATTCCCATTACAACTATGCTTCCAAGTTTAGAGAGTGGACACACTCTAGTAGTTATAAGCTGTAGTGTAGGTGGATTGGTTATAGCACCAATAAGGATTAACTATATAAGGATAAAATTGGCTGAGGTGATGCGTAACTTGAAAATTGTTGTACATAACACTTCCTTGACATTTTCAAGGATTTAGTGCTTACAAAGGTATCTTTTGATTCCAGCTATGGAGGAGACGTGTTCTCTTCTTCATAAAGTAACTCAAGTTCTAAAAGAATAAGACAAGTTCTTAGTTTCACCCTACCAAGAACCAATCTTTCAAATAAATAAAGACAATCGACAATCGAAGTATGGAGGTTCCGTCATTTTGCAATTCTTTTAAACAATTAATAAAATTAACTGTATTTTTAATTTTAGATAGAGGGTGTCATAATGCTATTAATGGATCCCGCTATCTAGTTAAACTATGTCATTTAACCATGTCAAGATTTCTATTCGTCTAAGGTTTATTTTGTATGTTTTGAAAACATTGTTAAGGTTCTAACTAGTATTCTATTGTAAATGATGATGTTCAAAATAAACTTTTGACCTTAGTTTATGTATTCTTATTTATACTTTAGTTAGTTTTTTACTATAACCATATTTATCATGTATCAAATTGTATTTATTTTCTCAGGCAATATAGAAGGAATATTTTAATACTAATTAAAATTTTAGAAAATATTGAGTAATAATCATGACAAACCAAATTGTTCATATCTCTCAAGCATTAATGCCATCAACCCTTACCATAAACTGTATATTTATTATCAAACTAAACACAAAAAATTACCTTACTTGGAAAATTCATTTTATTTCTATCACAAACTATTAAAATATGAACACTTTTATTAATGGCACCAATAGTACCTCTCAATATTCCTTCACTAAATGATGCAAACACCATAATCTCAAATTTGCCATAATCTCAAATAGCATAATCTTAAAGACCATAATCTTGCCCATTGTTCTTAAGCACCAAGTGTTCTCATGCTGAGAAGCCTTTCCTATTACCTCAAATTTGCCATAATCTCAAATACCATAATCTTAAAGACCATAATCTTGCTCATTGTCCTTAAGCACCAAGTGTTCTCATACTAAGAAGCCTTTCCTATTACCTAACAATTCAATAGAAACCTAATAATTCACACAATTTTTATTTTGATTCAATTATATTAATTCTTGATTTTTTTCAAGTTTTGGAATTTTTTTTACTATTTACAAATCAATTTTTTCAAGAAAAATATCATTAACTCGTTTTTACTGAATGGGCTAGGTCGTGTGAGTGAAGAGTTCAAAGTGAAAGAACCATACCCAAGAAGAATTTTTATGCCTAAAGGCCTTGTAATTTTCTTTTAATTTTCTAAGATGGACAACCAAAAGTAGCTATTTAATTCATGAGATTAATGGATGAATGGATGCAAATAATATGCAATATTATATGAATGTATGCCATTTAGAAAAATTACCAACCCTAGGTTTTGCCATTCATTCATTATGTATGAGATATATAATGAAACAATATAAGATGGTTAATAAATTGCATAAAGAAAAAATGGGATTAACTAAAACTCAAAGACCAAAAAAGATTGAGTAGGAGAAGGTGCTCATGTGAGAGTCCACGGTCTCCATACGATGGTCCATTTGCATATGGTGAAGTGTTACTCCTCACCAGAGGACATGAATCTTAGATCTTGCATGGTTTGGGTCTCCTTAAGGGTAAGTTTAGTCATTTGTAGCAAGTATGACCTCCCACTAAGGCATGGTTTGCAAGTACCTTTAGTAGATGAATCAAATTGTTGCACACTCAACATGGTTTGTTAATAACCTACCCACTGTAGCTCTGTTGATAAATGCATGGACCAAATTATGGCGCTTCCCAAAGAGTTAGGCATGAAGATGCTTAGTAGTTTTTTTAGTGGGAGGGTCCTAGTTTTTCTTTTAATGGATAAGACAGCCCACCGTCATTTTGTTTGTTATAGATAAGAAAAATAACCGTCGTATAAATATTTAATTTTTAAGGTTTGTTAAATCTATCATTATACATACATACATCATGATTTTATACAAAGTTCCAATGATTTTGACTCATATGCTCATTCTTGAATAATTTATATTTTCAGACATTATTACCTTAATATGAATCCACTAACAATGCTCTTGACTAATAACAAATTAGAAAATGGAGAAATTTGTAATGAATGAAGATGTAACCTCGACATAGCTCTCTATTATGAATGAATTTCATAGGTATTAACGAACAATGAGCCTACACCTCTGGGTGACAAATAAACTCCTGAGCAAGTCCAACAAAATGAGCGATAGAAAAATGCTAATAAGACTGCCAAGTGCTGTATTTTGGCTTATGTCAGTGCAATATTGTCGAAGCAACTTGTAGGTATGCAAAAATGCCGATGCAATGGTCCATCACCTACATGAGATGTTTGGTGTGAGGACCAAGTCTTTTTCAAGGGTGAAAGCTATCCAAACCTTTCACAATCTCAGACAATAGCTTGGAGAACCAGTGTAGGATTACATGCTTAAAGTAATATCTATGGTTACTGAGGCTGAGTTGCTTGGGGTGGAAATATATGCAGAAACGCAAATGATCATGATCGTCAACAACTTAAACTCTTCTTTTTAGCAGTTTAAGTTACACTATGAGCTCAACACCAAGGATTACACCTTGAGTGAGTTGATGAATACCCTATAGAACACAAAGGAGATATCAAATATCAGGGCTAATAGGCCATAGGCTCATACGACATCTTCTTCTAAGCCTAAAGGTAAGGGCAAGCAAAAAAAGAAGGTTGGAAGGAAAGGGAATGCCTAAATAGGGGTCAAGGCCTAACCTATGAAAAAGAAGGCCAAAGAAGACATCAAAGGAAAGTGTTTCCACTATAGTGAGAAGGGCCACTGGAAGAATAACTACACACTCTACCTTGAGACCCTCAAAAGCAAATAAGGTATTGGTTTCCTAAGTTTGTTATGAACTAGAAATGTGGTAGATTAATCTAATTCTTGGATATTATATTTAGGGACCGCTGACCATGTTTGCAATTCCATACAGGGGTTCCAGCAAAGGAAAAGACTGTCTAAAGGCCAGTTTCAAGTCAAGATAGCAAATAGGTCCTACGTTTTGGCAAAAACAGTGGGAGTAGTTATCTTAGACTTTCCTAGTGGTCATAGGTTATATTTGAAGGATGCATATTACATCCCAATGATTGTAAGGAATATGATTTCTGTTTTTTGTTTAATAAAATTTGGTTATTCCTTACATTTTGAAAATATTGTTTCAATATATGAGAATAAGAATTTTATTTATAATGCGGTAATTAAATAGGGATTTTTCTTTATAGAACCTATGACTGGCTCACTAAACGCCACAAAATTAATAAAATCCAATGACTCTAGCATTAATTCAAAATATCTATGTCACTTAAGGATGGGTCATGTCAATCAGAAAAGACTTGACAAATTAGTGAAGGATGGGATCTTTATGGGCTTAGACAATGGTCAATTACCCACCTGTGAGTCTTGTATTGAAGGAAAGATAAAGGAAACAGATCAAAATCTACATTGGATCTGGTACACACTGATGTGTGCAGTCCTATTAACGTACAAGCCAAAGGAGGTTATGAATACTTCATAACCTTTATAAATGATTACTCTAGATATGACTATCAATATTTTGATGCACAAAAAGAGTGAGTCCTTTGAAAGGTTCAAATAATTAAAAGCTGAAGCTGAGAAGCAGCTAGGCAAGTCATTAAAACAACTTTGATCGGATCGAGGTGGTGAGTACTTATCTTAAGAGTTCCAACAATTCCAAATTGACAATGGAATTGTTTCTAACTTGTCAACTCCTAGAACACCTCAACAGAATGGTGTAGTTGAGAGGAGGAATAGGACTCTATTGGAAATGATAAGATCAATGATGTCCTACGCTATCCTTCCAGAATCATTATGGGGATACACCAAACAAATGACAACTTATCTTCTTAACTTTGCTCCATCCAAATCAGTGCCTAAAACACCTAGGGAGTTAGGGACTGGATGAGTACCTTAATTATTGTCCTTAAGGACTTGGGGCTGCCCAGCCCATGTTCTAAGGCCTGAATTCACAAAGATTGAACCAAGGTAAGAAGTATGTTTATTTGTAGGATATCCTAAGGGTACATGAGGGTATTATTTTTACCATCCTTAGGACAGGAAGGTATTTATGTCAAAAAATGTGACCTTCTTGGAGGAAGAATTTCTGAGAAATCACAAAGGAAGAAGTGAAGTAGTACTAACGGAGTTAGCTAATTCATCCAAAGCAAGAGTTGATTCAGATATAGAGGAACAAGATGTCGAAATGGATTCAAGAGTTGAAGCGAAAGAGCAGCCTGAATATCTAGTAGTACCTAGACATAGTGGAAGGATTGTGAGACAACTAGACAAGTATCTAGGTCTACAAGAAGGTATAATTTCCATCTTAGACGAAGAAGTAATGGATCCTATTACTTATACACAAGCTATTAATGATGTTGATGCGAGAAAATGGCTCAAGGCAATGGAATTGGAAATAGATTCCATGCACGCTAAGGAAGTCTGGAACCTTATAGATTTACCACTAGGTGTAAAAGCCATATGGTGTAAATGGATCTTCAAAAGGAAGAGAGGATCTAATGGAAAGATAGAGACCTTTAAAGATAGATGGGTAACTAAAGGCTATACTCAAAATGAGGTATAGACTATAAGGAGAATTTTTCTACGATTGTCATGCTTAAGTCCATCAGAATTCTTTTAGCTTTAGTAACCTATTTCGATTATGAAATATGGCAAATGGATGTCAAGACCGTATTTCTGAATGAGGATCTTGAGGACACCATTTATATGGCCCAACTAGAAGGATTCGCTAATCCAAGTAATAAGCATAAGGTATGTAAGTTGTAAAGGTCCATTTATGGATTTAAGCAAGCATTTTACTCATTGGGAATGATCTAGGAATGTTATCTACGGTCAAGGGATGGTTGAAAGAATAGTTTTCAATGAAGGATTTGGGAGAGGATACCTACGTTCTAGGGATCAAGCTTGTAAAGGATCGTAAGAATAAGCAAATAGCCTTATCTCACTAATCTATATTGAGAATATGCTCAATAAGTTTGCCAAGTAGGATTCCAAAAGGGGTTTATCACCTACTAGATATGGAATCAAACTTTCAAAGGAGTAAGCACCTAAGACCCAAGTGGAGGTCAAATGCATGTGCAACATTCCATATGCTTCGGAAGTTGAAAGTTTAATGTATTCCATGCTTTACACTAGTAAATATCTATTATGCATTGAGACTGGTAAGCAAATTTTAGTCCAATCCAGGAATGGAGCACTGGACTACGGTTAAGTGCATACTAAAATATCTTCGTAGGATGAAGAACTTGTTGCTTGTCTACTCTAGAAGTTACCTTATTTAAATAGGATATACATATTCTGATTTCCAATCAGATGTTGATCTAAGGAAATCAACTTCTAGTTCTATATTTAATTTGGGAGGTGGAGCCATAGTCTGGATGAGTATCAAGCAATCTTATGTTGAGAGAAGATATCATCCCATAAGGGAGATAATACAATGTGGTGAGCTGGATATGGTAAAGATTCCTACAGAACAAAACCTTGCTAAACACGAATACACTGTCATAAAAGAGCTTATAGGGTCACTTAAAAGGAATGGGAATGAGGGATATATCAAACTTGCTTTAGGGCAAGTGGGAGATTGTTAGGGTTATGTAAATATAGTGCCCTAGAAAGCAAGTGTATTTACATATAACTTAATTTTCTTCCAATTACAATATTATAATGAAAATATTTATTATTAATAAAGTAAAAGAGTTTGGTTTTACTTATCTAAGCACAATATAAACTAGTCATAAGGTTCCAAAGGTTCTTCTGTAAGTACTATACATATACATGGAGATGTATGGGAAACGTATATATTATTAGAATATAAATTAATTGATTCACTGTGGAATAATCATGTTGGTCACTTGATTATGGTTTAGACTGCAGTGTTGCAATTTACCTCCATGTAAGTAAAGGAGTTTACTTTAAGGGAATGGTGTGTCCAAAATCATGATAGTAGTTGACTGTCGGTAATGGTACTATTAAATGAATTTGGAATTGCTTATGTTTTAAAGAATAAAGTAGGCCGGTACTTTAATCTTAAAACGTACACCTTAGCATTTATTACGAGCCATAATCTTGATGAGTGGTGAACTCATGTGTGTTTTGTCATAATTCTTAATGTGATCGGAATTGATTTTTACAGGATATCAATCTAGTGCTTGTATGCTAGAATTATTAATTGAAACATGCATCAGGGAACATTCACGAAAATAAAGAGTTTATAGGATATCGTCACTTCTAGGTGTTTTACAGAGATTGGTGATTAAACTGGAGCCAATAGTTTTGATGGACTAGCTACCCATCAAGTCTTAACACCAACATTAGATCTTGTGTGTTAATCACCATGTAGAGTGAAGCAAGAGATCTAGAAGGAAAAACCAATATAAAGGAAAAAATGGTAATTTTACCCTTTATTGTTTGGATGGCTATAATATGATTCATAATAGAGTTTGCGATTGTACATCAAATTAATTATTTTAAAACGTGTTTTATCATAATTTTAAGTAATTCAAGAGTTCAACCAATTGTCTATAGTGGAATGACATTTGGTTAATAAGTTGGAATTAATTCTACTGAGATTAAATTAATTCCTGGCTTATTGGAGTTTGAATTATTTAAGTCTAATTAGATTCCCCACTTGGATTCTAAGAAGATTATTAAGGAAAGTAAGAAAAATAAATGGAGGTTACCGAAAAGAAAATGAAATAGAAAGGAGAGAAATGGATGAATTGGATCCGAGCCAATAAGACCAGAACCATTTAATTAAGAGTTAATTAAATTTGGTTTTAAGCCTATAATTAAATGTTGGGCTTACACTAGTTAATTGTTAGTTATAAGCCCAAAGAAACATTTTATATTGGGCTGGATTTTTGTTTGATTTGATTAATAAGATTAATTGAATTGAAACAAATGTTTTAAAATAAAATGAAAGGGGGTTAGGTGGCTATCCATTAATCTATTAACGTTGCATTCTTTTTGATAAAATAATGATGTGAATGAAGAGAGGTGGCTATCCATTAACGTTTTGTGCAGCCTTCTTTGCATTCTTTTGATTAAAGGTAAATGGCTGATTTTAAAGATAAAAAATGTACAACTCCTTTAATTGATAAAATGAATGAAGGCTCTCCATTCTCTCCCACTCACATTTAGTTATGCTTATTCATAAAAGAATGAATGTGGACGTAAAGCTCTTTTGCAATTCATTTTTTAGCATTTGATGCTAAATGAACTTGAGAAAAAATTGGGGCGTGCATCTTTTTCGGGTTTTCCAAAAATGTTTTGACAGCTCTCAATTATTCTCCACACTCTCTCAAAACCATCGGATTTAGCAAAAGAGAGGCTCAATTTTCTTCGGTTCTTTTCAACTAGTCGAAGATAGCAAAAGGTTTGCTATTCATTTTTCTTCTCTTTTCCCACAAAAGGATTTTGATAACCAAGTTGTCCAAGAAGAATAAGTGGTTGATTGGATTGGTTAAGGACACAACAGTGAGGAGTTGAAACTATAGTGAGGATTCGGTAATATTTCGATCTTGTTACTATTTTATTTATTTTCCTTATGCCGTATCATGTATGGATTAAAAGCAAGATGGTTTGGTGTTTACGCTTCTGCTATGTTATGATTTCTAAAAAAGTTTTTTAAATCTACCGTTTAGCCAAACCAAGTATGTTTTTAATTCTGATCTAACAGTAATTACTTACTTTATTCATAAGGCTTTGATTAAATGTGAATGATTATATCCTATATGAGTGAAATGGAATAAGTCATATAATATGCATTATATCTTTTACATGTGATTCTAAAATTTGAAATATTTTGTTTTAAAACTGCCAAGTCCTAGTCATGGGTAAATAGGCAAGCCTAGAAGGGTCTGCAGCTACTCTCAGGAACATTTAAGGTGTCAACAGTTCGGTGTCTCTTGATAATGACACTTATATGTCTAAGATGTAAGTCTCTCTAGATAATGACAGTGTCTCCTGATAAGGACACTTTAGTGTCAAGACATACGTCTCTCCTGTTCTGTGATACCAATAGGTATCTCTTGTTTTGGTCCCATTACCCACTTCTGTAAAAAAATTAGCAAGCTAACTAATTTTACGTTCTGATAAATGTTCAATTTTGATATAAGCTAAATTCAATTATGATATTACTAAATGTTGTTCTGATATAAGCAAGATTTGTTCAAATACTTTAAAGTTCTGCTTTGTGATTCCGATATTCTGTTCGAATATTTATAAGTTTGATGTAAGTATATTCTGTTATGATATGTGTTATTCTGTTCTTATTCAAATGATATTAGAATGTTCAGTAATTTGAACAATTAAAGTCCTTTTGAGATTTCTTAAGATCTAGTGCATGAATATGCTAGACGACTGTTAGAGACAGGCACTAGTTTATTTGTTGTTTAGTTATTCCCCACTAAGCTATATGCTTAGCATGGTGGTTTTACCCTCATGTAGGTTCTAATAAGAAGACTTGAAACTAGGACAAAGATAACCGCAGTGGCCAAGAAGATTTTGTTTTGCTCTGGAAATGTTCAATTTGTTTTGAGTTGTTCTTCAATGTAATCAAATATGTTGTTTTTTGTGTTTTGTTTAACAATTTGCAAAAAACCTTAATATAGTTTGGATTTAAATTTAAGGCTTGTATGTAATATGTATCATGTGTACCAATGATGAAAGAAAAGTATGCTCCTTGACTTTCTAGAAATGCTTTAGTATGTATTGGATTATTTTGGTTCTGTTTTGTGTAGCATCTGCTTATCCTCCTAGGGGGTATGTGGGTGTTACATCCTCCCCCTCACAAAACTAGTAAAGAGATATTGTAGGAGATTGATGAATTAGGGTTTCTAAATCTTACAAAATTTAAAGCTGATGAAGTTAATATAAGCATTAGTAAAAACTTTGGTTGGAGAAAACGAAGCATCTTTTGGGATTTTCCGTATTGGAAAACTAATTGGACACATCATAATCTAGATGCAATGTATATTGGAAAAATATTTTTGACAATTTGTTTAATACCATAATGAACATTGAAGGGAGAAAAAAAGACAATGCAAAATCACGAGTTGATTTAAAACTTTGTTGTAGAAGGACTGAGTTAGATAAAGATCTTCGCAACGGTAAATATCTAAAGAATCTTACACTTTGGACAAAAACAAAGGAAATTGTGTGTGAACGATTGAAAATTCTAAAGTTTCTCGATGGTTATGTTTCAAATTTGGCAAGATGTGCAGACATGAGAAAGTACAAATTATTTGGGATCAAAAGTCATGATTTTCATGTGATTATGCAAAGGCTAATTCCAATTGCATTTCAAGAGTTGCTATTAAATAAGGTTTGGGAAGTTATAACAAAATTAAATTTGTTTTTCAAAAGCTTAACATCATCTGAAATAAAATTGGCTAAAATGGAAAAACTAGAAAGGAAAATTATAGTAATTTTGTGTAAATTAAAAGGGATTTTCCCTCCAAGTTTCTTGGACTATATAGAGCATCTACTTGTGTATTTAGCACATAAGGCTAAACTTACTGGTCCAGTTTAATATCGATGGATGTATCCATTTGAAAGGTAATTATAGTAAACATTTAAATTGAAGTAACAACATGCTTTAATAACGTAACATCCCGTTACCTTTGGGAGGTTAGAATAGTAAATATGAGTGATTAACGAGAGCTTAGAAATGCATTTTTCATGCTTATGCATTATATGATATGCTCATATTCATGAATATTGAAAGTTTACACATGAAAATAATTGTACATGCATTCATAGACATTCTGGGTATAATTGATTTATAATTAAATTGTGAATGTGATTTTGTGGAGAATTGTGGTTTTTATATTTTGAAAATTTTATTTGGAGAATGTATTTAGTGATTTAGAATTTTTGGAGATTTTTAGAAAATTTGGGTAAATTTTGGACTAGGAAAAATGCCAAGTAGCAATACAATTGACAAATAGCAATAGAATTAAGAATCAAATGGTAGTGAAAATTTTTACTAATGACTTTGGGATTTAGTGACATATGTTATTGAAATTTGGAGACAATTGGGGTAGAATTAGAGTTGAACGAACTAGTTTTAAAAGAGATCCAACTGCGAGCATAGGAAACCACTCCTCTCCCCAGGCATGAAACTCCACCATTTTAATTGAAAGACCAATTTAAAAGTTGTCTTTCACTTGCTTTTCTTCTTCATTTTCTTCTCTTCTACTTGACCTTCTCCATTTTCTTCAAGCTTCTTCATCTTCTTCATGAGTTTTGTTGCTAACCTTCTTTAACTTTGAACTTAGCTCTTTCATCTCTCAATTGCTACTTCCATCTTATTGTTTCTTTCATTTACTACAATAAAACCCACCTAATCCATCTTTAGAAGATGAGATCATGAGAATGCTTGGGAGTTAGGGTTGACTAATATTTTGAAGATTTTGAAGAGAAATCAAGTACCTTATGTCTTAAATATCATAGGTTTGGTTAAATGAAGCTAGAATGATTAGTACATTAAGATTGATGACTTGATTATGTGAGTTTTTATGTGTGTGTCGTGGGTGATGAAACATTCATGTCAATGTCTTGCTTTTGTATATGTATATGATCATTAAGGACCCATAAATTGTTATAGATATAATGTTGAGGTAGAATGATCATTGTAATGGTGTTATATGAGTGCAGTAAATTAAAGAATGAATGGGTAAATGTCTAGGTTTTGTTTTAGTTAAGGATCAAACATAGGTCATGAATTGTTTATGAATGAAATTGAGTTGAAAAGGAGTGGAGAATGAAGAGGAAATGGAGTAGAAAAGGATGATCTTTGTTAACATATGTTAGGTGTGAAAATCTGGAAAAACTTGAAGATGATGGATTGGAAAATGTTCACTGCATATGCTTCAGTGTTTTGGCCATAACTTCTTCTAGAGTTGTTAAATTAAGCTGATTCTTGATCTGGATTAAAATAGCGATGTATGGCTATATTTTCTATGAAGACAAAAAATTCTAATTCTATTATTAAGAGTCTCAAAAATTGACATGAAGTCTGAGAATATCTGGGAATGAATAGTAAGAGAATTAAAATTTTGATTTGAAACTTCCATGGATTTACTGTACTGATCTCGATAGATTTTGAGAAAAGTCTCTTCATGAAAGTTGTACATCTTTCTTTTAAATTTACATTGTTATAAAATTTGGAATTTTTGGAGTTCTGGATCAAAATTAATGGAGGTTTGAAGTAGAGATTTTGGTAAAGAAGAAGAAGAATTGCATAATAGCGACTTTGAAGTTTTCAGGGGTGTTGAATATCCGATATTTTTTGGTAATATCATTTTCTTCAGACCTCCAAATGAGATTATCTTTAATTTGGAATAAACTAGAGACATAGGGCTACAAATTGTTTGAAGAAATCAAATTTTTAATCTGATTCTAAGATTGTTAAGTTTTGGAAGGAAATTATGCATAGTAAACTGCTTTTGAATATGAACAGCGTGAAAATGTTTGAGGCATATCTTCCAAATTTGTGAACAAAATTGAGTGATTTTGGATTCAATAGAAACATAAGACATAGAGGAACACTTTTCTAGAAGAGAGTATGACCAAATTACATCATTTTCACCTTCTGATTGAACGTGAACAAGTAGACCCGAAAGTGTATTTTGGAAAAATCTGAAATGATTCAAAGAGAAATGAATTGTGAATGTAATGTTGTTAGTGAGGCATAAACCTAAGTAGAAATTATACTTAGATGAGTTTTGAAATGAGAATGATTTTTTGATGAAATTGATTGGAAGATACCTGGGTTGTCATGAACATGCATGGTACATAATTCATTTCATACTTGTGCATTATTAAACACTCATAATTTTGCAAATTGTGATATATGTGTATGTTGTTTGATATAGAGGAGCAACTGGAACGTTAACCTCTAAACATTGCCGAAACTTCCAAGCATTAGCTTCAGGAGAAACTTATGAGTAACCTAGACGGTCTCACTTAATTGCTTGTTTGTTTAATTTCTGTATTGAAATGATTGAATGAATGTGAAATTGATTGTGTTGATTTCGGACAATTGACTGTCAGAGGAGTTCTATATTTGGGACTGTATTGGAAGTACTACTTGTATGTGAATGGGAAGAACTAATTGTTTTTTTTTCATTGATTGATTGATTATGATAGATGCATTCCATGCATTAGACAATCAGATAATGGAAGTTGTAACCAGAGTAGCCACTAATCAGAGCTTAAAGCTCAAAGTGTGAAAAGAGCCTCGAGCTTAGACAGTGATTAAGAGCCTAAGGCTCACTATGTAAAATGAGCCCTATATCCTCATCGGATAAGGGACAGTTAGCAATGAGCCCGGTATCTAAATTAGATACGAGACAATTCAGGCACTCAGTCACAACAACGTAACAATTTGAAAGGAGTATCATGAACATCCCATATGCATTTTGTTTAGTATGGTTGATTGATTGAAATGCATAATTGCCTATGCTTAAGTGAAAATGTTATATATGATCAATTGTGAGAAAATGTGATTATTTGTTATGTGAAATGATGTGTTACATAAATTGAGTGAACCATCGATGATAGTTACCTCATTGAGTTCATAAAACTCACCAAAATTATAACGTTGTCCTTTCAGGGCCGAGAGACAGATCTAGCTACTGAGAGGCTCTACCAACTGTGTGGATTGTGAGTTGGCAAGAGAAGTCATGGCTCAAAGGTCGCTCAGCTGGGATTTTCAGACGGGTTAGTTAGATTGTATAAATATTTTCCTCTTTCATATAATACTTTTGTACTAGGTTCATGATGTACATATAGTAAAGGTTGAAGGACACAATGTAGACTTGCGATTTTGTGAAATGAAATGAGGAAAAAGTTAGATATTATAATATTGTGATTTTCTTATGATGCTTTATAAGTGAATAATGATATGATGTCATGTGAAGTGAATGTAGCAATCTATGGTAGCATGCCCTTATCGTAGGATATGTACCAAAATGACCTCTGGGCATCCCGTTATGTACCCTACAGAAAAGGGGCGCTATATTTAGGTGGTATCAGAGCACGGTTGGCATATGTTAGGACATATAGAAATGTTAAGCATGAAATATCGTGAGAAGTGCAGAAAATGATTGAAATTATTATTTTTTATAGGTCATCCGCTTTAGGTAATCAAATTGATCAACTAGCTGACCAAGGATTGGCAGAAGCCAATAGAGAGTCCTTTGTACCTTAACTGGAGGTAATGCCTTCTAGAGTTACTAAGAGAAGGGAGAGGAGGTATGATAGGCTGCGGAAGCAAGGGGCTGTGGATTTCTAGGGTAGCACAGACCCTACTGAGGCCGAAGCATGGTTGGAAAGGACGAAAAGAGTTTTTGATCAGATGGACTATGAGCCGTATGAGAGGTTTGACTACGTAGTGTCCTTACTGTAGGGCCTAGCTTACTAGTGGAGGAAGGTTGTCCCGAGTAGTACTACTAGGCCTTGCCAATTGAACAAGGTTGGCGCGTTCAGATTTGGGTACTTTCACTGAGTTGAGAGCTACTTCAATTAGAATTGAGCAGCTACTGAGAGAGAGAAAAGCAGAGACTAGGCTAGGGTCCAGAGGGAAGAGGCCAAGGGAGAGTCAGGGTAGTTTTGGTGAAAGATTCAGTAAACACCAGAACAGAGTATTCAGACCACCAGGTGGATCCAGGAAGTCAAGATCTGGGCAGAGGGATAGATCTTCACAGACTGGCAATGGAAGGGGTGCAGTACAGAATCAGTTTCCAGTATGTGAGCATTGTGAGAGGAGGCATAGTGGTAATTATTGGAGGGTAACTGGAGCTTCCCTCAAATGCGGCTCCTTTGGCCATCGAATCAGGGATTGTCCTGATACTTTGGGAGCTCAGTTTAGTGTGAGTGGGCGATTTGAGAGTAATGCTACGGTCCAGCAGAGCAGAGAATGTGGACTTGGATAGAGAGACCGAGGTAGAGGTAGAGTGAGCTCTAGGAGTTCTTCTATGAGGACTGAGGGGCGAGGTAGCCGACTGTAGTCCCAGGCCAGGGTCTATGTTATAACCAGGCAGGAGGCTCAAGACTTACTAGATGTTGCGGCAGGTGTTTTTCTTATTTATGACTTTGAGGTATTTACACTGCTAGATCTAGGATCCACACACTCCTTTATCACACTGTATCTGGCATGTAGGCTACATTGTAATAGGGAGATGTTATAGTATAGACAAGAGGTGAGTACACCTCTAAGTAGTACCACTGTCAGAGGAGAAGTCTGCAAGGGGTGCTTGATTAGGATCAATCAAGCAAAGATGGAGGCAGACTTGATTATATTACAGTTGAGAGAAATAGACATTATCCTAGGCATAGATTGGTTCACCGCTCATAGGGCCATCATGAACTGCTACACCAAGGAGGTAGTACTGGAATCTCCTGGTTAGTCGAGAGCATTATTTAGAGGAGTTAGTCAAGCAGTTCTAGCTAGGATGATATCTTTCATAAGTGCACTGAGATTGATGCAGCGAGGATGTGAGGCCTATCTGGCCCACATCATTAATACTAGAGCAGAGCAGAGTGTACAGGACATTCCTGTGGTTAGAGAATTCCTAGATGTGTTTCCCGATGAGCTACTAGGTTTAACACTAGAAACAGAGTTCACGATTGATCTAGTTCCAAGTGCTACTCCTATATCTATTCCTCCATATAGGATGGCACCTGTCGAACTGAAGGAGTTGAAAGCTCAGTTACAAGAGTTGTTGGAAAAGGATTTTATTAGACCCAGTGTTTCACCTTAGGGAGCTCCAGTGCTATTTATGAAGAAAAAGGATGGGACTTTGAGGTTATGCATTGACTATAGGCAGCTGAATTGGGTGACAGTGAAGAAGAAGTACCCGCTGCCTTTAATTGATAATTTTCTTGATCAACTATAGGGAGCTCAATTATTCACTAAACTAGATTTGAGATTAGGTTACTATCAGTTGAAGATAGCTGAGGCCAATGTTGCATGATAGAATCTGAAAAGTTCAGGGGAAAGATCCCAATATGGTGAAGCTTATGGAAAAGGTAAAGATGAATCCGGATTCTAAGTTTGAATTGAGAGATGAGACTTTATGGTTGAAGCAGTGGCTGTGTGTGCGTAATGTCGACGATCTAAGGAATGAGATACTTGAGGAAGCTCATATGGCCCCCTATGCTATGCGTCCTGGTACTACCAAGATGTATAACACACTGATGCAACATTTCTGGTGGCCTGGAATGAAGAAGCAAGTGGCGGAGTATGTATCTAGATGTATGACTTTTCAGCAAGTTAAAGCTGAGCTCCAGGCTCCGGTAGGGAAGGTCCATTTCTTGCCCATTCCAGAATAGAAATAAGAACGAATTACTATGGACTTCATCATAGGATTGCCTAAGACTTCGAGACAGAATGATGCTATATGGGTGGTAGTGGACTGGTTGACTAAGTCAGCCCACTTCTTACCAGTGAGAGAAAATAATTCACTTGATCAATTAGCTTGGAGATATATAAATGAGGTAGTGAGACTACATAGGGTTCCAGTGTCCATTGTATCGGACAGGGATCTCAGATTTACTTTAAGGTTTTGGAAGAGCTTACAGTCTGCTATGGGTACTAAATTGAACTTCAATAAAACATTTCATCTTCAGACAGATGGAGAAAGTGAGAAGACAATAAAGACTGTTGAGGATATGCTTAGAGCTTGTGTATTGGAGTTTCAAAGAGCTTGGGATCAGTATATAGCACTGATAGAATTTACATACAACAACCATTATCATAATAGTATCGGGATGGCATCATATGAGGCATAATATGGCAAAAAATTGTTAAGTCATGATGACTTCACGATGATTAATTTTGATAATAATCAACTAATAATAATGTTAGAAATAAATGAACTATTTTGATCAGTATGTTAAGTGTGCAGAAGTACAAAACAAGGAAGAAGTAAAAACACAGAAGAAGCAGAAGCTATAGAAGAAGTACAAAACACATATGATACAAAGATGAAGATAAGCGAGTACGTCAGACAATTAGTTAGTTGGAGTAAGTTACAGAACTCAACTGAATAATGGTTATCAAGATTTAAGAAGCAGTTATTAAGAATCAAGAAGCAGTTGGAGACTTAGGCTATATATACTAGTCGTAGTCGAAGATTGAACAACCTTTGAACAATTATTGATCTTTGAGCTTTTAAGTGTTTACTTAGAAAAGAAAAATTCTGTAGTGCGATACTATGAGAGCAAACCCTACTGTAACAAAAGATAACAATATTTTTCTAGTGAGAGAAAGAAAATGCTAAGAGCCTGGAGAGGCTAAGATAGCTGAAAGAATACGTTGTGTAAGAGACCTAAAGAGGCTCTGGAAAGGAAGAAAGAATACTTGTACATTTGTCTAAGTATAGTGAAAACTTAGAAGAATTCTGAGGACTGGACGTAGCCCACGGTTTGGGGTGAACCAGTATAAAAATCGCAGCGTCTATCTGCTATCCTTTTACTCTATTCTATTTTATTTTTAAACAAGTATATAGAAGTTATTTGCGATTTAACTACGTAACAATTTTTATATAACTTTTTTGGTATTCTTTTAACAAGTTAGAGAAGTTCATATTAAAAATATTAAAGATTTTGTATTCATGAAAAGAATACACAATTCAACCCCCCTTTTGTGTATCTAGTATAATGTACGTGAATTATATATTAACGTGTGATTTACTTCAACAATGTCAGTTGCCAATGTATTGGGATGAAGAGGACTTGAGAATGGTTGAAGGCCTATAGTTGATACAAGATACAGTAGACAAGGTGAAGTTGGTCCGAAGTCAAATTAAAGCGGCTCAAGATAGACAGAAAAGTTATGTGGATCAACATCGAAGGGACATGGACTACAGTGTGGGAGATAGAGTATTTCTGAGAGTGTCACCTTGGTGAGGAGTTCTGAGATTCAATAAAAAGGGCAAGTTGAGCCCTAGGTACATTAGTCCGTATGAGATCATTGAGAGCGTAGGACCTTTGGCCTATAAGTTGGCCTTACCGAATGAGATGTCTCAATTGCTAGTAACTTAAGCTATGTTGAGGAGCCAATAAAGATTATGGGATCGCAGATCGAGTAGTTAAGGAACAGAGTCATTCCATGGTAAAAGTACTTTGGAGGAACCAATCAACTGAGGAAGCAGTTTGGGAAATAGAGGAGCATATGAGGAGATAATTTCCCCACCTATTAGAGCAAATAGATAAGAATTTTGAGGACGAAATTCTTTTAAGGAGGGGAGAGTTTTAACATCCCATTACCTTTGGGAGGTTAAAATAGTAAATATGGGTGATTAATGAGAGCTTAGAAATGCATTTTTCATGCTCATGCATTATATGATATGCTCATATTTATGAATATTGAATTTTTGCACATGAAAATAATTGTACATGCATTTATAGACATTCCGGGTATAATTGATTTATAATT
>JANIIA010002749.1:0-14340 GCA_027478495.1 Erythroxylum alaternifolium | reverse complement strand
ATGAAAACAAAAGATCATCCTTAAATGATATATTATACATCTTCAATTTCTCACATTTTATTAAAAAAAATTAGATAAGAAATCCTAAAGTAAGCTAGATAGGAAATCCTAAAAGCTAGAATGAAATTCCAATTGATAGAATCAAAAGCTTTGAAATAAATAATCTTCATATTGTAACTTTAGTTAAGCGTTTTCTTATAGTAGTTTATGGACTTAGATCATCTCATCATGATTTAAAAACCTAAAAATTTAACAAATTAACTCATAATTATGTTATATATTCTCGTATTAGCATAAATGAGTGATGCAATACCTAATATTAAGTATATGTAAAATGGCAATTTAGCAACTATAAAAATGTTTAAATGCCTCCTATATGAAGTTACTAATTGACCATATGAACCTCTAAAAATGTAGTAATATCACAGTATATATGTTTAACATTCAAACCCCTCCTATATTGATACATAAACAAAACCATTGTCCTTAATCCATAATGCCATTTGTAAGACAACTCAACCAATATCCTATATTAAATTCCTCAAAACCCCTAAAAAAGCTTACAAGATTTATGATATTGCATCTAAATCCATTATTGTATCTAGAGATCTAGTTTTTTATAAAGAGCATTTTACTTAAAAAGAATGCATTTATAAAAGTTATGAAGTCCCTCTACCTGTCGACACTTTCATAAAAGATTGACATATTACCTATAGATAACTCTCCTTTACATAATATTCAAAATATTGAATATAATGTTTCCTCTCCTCATTATCCTTTATTCCATCTTCACCCTCTTTATCTTATAATCTTTTAACCTTTACCACTATTTGAAAGAGTTCAAGAGAATATAAAATTCCTGCATGATTGGATGATTTTGTATATAATGCATTTCAATCTCCACATATGTCATTTATAGCTGATTCTACTCCACAATCATCATCTCACACACCAAACACATATCCTTACACTCATATAACTTTACACCTACTTACATGTCATTCTTAACAATTGCAACAAAATTCTAGGAACCTACTTCTTATAAGCAAGCCAGAAATAATCTTGAATAGATTTATACTATGCCAAATGAATTAGATGCTTTTGAACAGGATTTGACTTTAAATTCAACCTTATTCCCTGTTTAAAATAAGACTATTGGGCCTAAAAGGGTTTATAAAGTCAAGCTTAAGATTCATAAAACTATAGATAGATTCAAGGCTAGGTTAGTTACCAAAGGGTATATTCAAATTCATGGTGTTCATTTTGTTACTAGTTTTTCTCAAGTTAAGTTATCATAGTCAAATTGTTCGTTGCTCTAGCTAATCATAAAGTCTAGCCTTTAGATCAATTAGATATCAATAGTTACTGATTGGATAGGTTTTTGAATTTCGTATATGGAACAATGAGTTTATTTCTAGCTTAAAAAGCTTTTGACTTTACTCATTAAATTATGACGCATGCTTATTTGTAAAAAATCAAGACTCTCAACTTACTACTCTTTAATATATTTAAATGATGTTTTGATTACTGTAAATTCAGAAAAGGAAGTTTAACATCTTCTATAAATAGCAAAAGAACACTAATAGGATATTATGGTTTTCTTAGTCCTTCACTCATTTTATGAAAGAGCATAAAACAAAAAAAAAGCTATCTCAAGGCATTCAGTAGAAGCTAAAAATAATTCAAACCCATCTTGTATTAATTCATTGATAAACCCAACTTTAAGAAGGTAACAACCAAACACAACCAATAAGAAAATGTATTAATGATAAAGATTAACAATACTTAAAATTTAAAGCTAATAGTTTAGATTAACAATACATAAAATTTAGATTAACAATACTTAAAATTAGATTAACAATACTTAAAATTTAAAGCCACAAACTGAAGTTCATACCATAAACAAGTTTCGGTTGGTGCAGGTCATTTACATTAAAAATGCAACAAGTTTAAATGGGAGGTTCAAACCACAAACAAATACCTAAATTAAACCAAGTACGTAAAAACTCAGTAAATAATAAAACCCACTTACTGAACGGACACAAAGAAGAAGTCACTGAAGCATATGAAGGAAGAAGATGACAGAGCTAGAGTGTCTCATGACCAAGGGAGATAACTGAAACAAAGAAAAGAAGACTATAATAATCAAAGCAGTACATAAAACACAATAACAAACAAAACTCATCGATGTCGTAAAAAACAATCAAAGAACAAAATGTTACCTCAATCGACGATTAAAGGAAGACGATGACGATGACATGTGATGGGTAAGCGATGACAATGAGTGAC
The DNA here is from genome assembly GCA_027478495.1 of Erythroxylum alaternifolium. Lineage (NCBI taxonomy): Eukaryota > Viridiplantae > Streptophyta > Magnoliopsida > Malpighiales > Erythroxylaceae > Erythroxylum > Erythroxylum alaternifolium. Next base: position 12,051 of record JANIIA010002749.1, on the reverse strand, counting down.
AACGAGGAGAAAAGGACGAGCGACGACGATGATTGACGACGAGGAGAAAAGATGGTGAAAACACAGAGGAGAAAATGATGGGGGAACGATCGGGATGGGTTTAACACCGCACAAAAATGACGTCGTTTGGTATTAAACCAAACGACATCGTTTTCGATTTAATTAAAATGATTAAGCTGAAGTCAACGATAGAGTGGTCAGACTGTCAAAAGTTTACTGATAGAATACATCACTGTCAGTAAACCTCGATGCTTGATTATTGAACTAATCATTTCTACGTAAATTTATCGATGGAGCTATTGTACTGTCAGAACTTCACCGACGGAACATCGATTCGTCGGTAAATCCCTAATGCTAGTTTATTGCAGCAAGCATTCCTACCTAATTTACCGACAGTTATAACTTTTTCGTCATTATATTTTGTTGGAAAATTTGCGGGGATATTTTCCCTCCACCTTTACCGACAAAAATTTTTTCCATCGCCAAATGAAATTTTCACGATAGTATTACCAACGAATATTGATTTTCCGTCTCTAATTAGCTACGGTATTTTTTCTATCGGTAAATTTTCGTTGATAATTTATGATTTTCTTGTAGTGTTAAACCACTAAAAGAAAAGAATGTTGTATATACGGTAGTTGTAGCATAAAAGAGAGCTAGATGAAAAATCAAACAAGTATAAAAAGAAAACCTAAAGACTCTAAGACATTAAAAAATAGGGACACAAGTAGAGGAACCACAAAGGAATTCCTTAAGAAAATTTACTTAAACATTTACACATTTTACATAAAGTCCAGTTGATATGACTATAGTTAATAGGGAAATAATTTGCAATAAATTAAATATAGAGCATCTCTTCAAACTAATAAAATAAAAGAAAAACATAATAATAAATAAACAAGATTATGTAAAAGAGGAGATGGCCAAGTTGTTAGAAGTATATTGCATTATAAAAATTGCCTATTTAAAGTAACTTACTAATATGGCCATGGTTAAGAAAGTAAACAAAAATTAGAGAATATTTATGGACTTCAAGTATGTCCAAAAGATAAGTAATCTTTACCACTTTCAATAGTATTAAAATTAAAGGAGTCATTATACGTCTATGTAGTTATTTTAGAGGTAGCCCTCAACTATGTTTTGATTAAGGAGAAAAATATCAGTCAAAGGTGGATATATTATATGAGTAAGATATTACGTGCCCAAAGTTAAAGTATTTAAAATTGGAAAAAGATAACAAACTAATAATATCTGCAAGAAAGTTATGGCATATTTTTAGACACACATTATTATCATATGCTTAAATATCCTGTTAAGGCTAATACTTCATAAGTTAGGCTAATTAGGAAGATTGGTTAAATGGTCAATTAAGTTTGAAGAGTTTGACATAGGTAATAAACTCTTTCAAAGTGCAAGTCATAATAGACTTCATAGTTGAAATATTAGCAACACTTGAAGAAGGAGAAGAAACTAACAAAAAAGAGTAACCAATATAAATAATGTGTATAAATGGAGCCACAAAGATAGCATAGCGATATATGAATATGTTTGAAAAGATCAATAATAGTAGTGATATATTTTATACTTAGGCATCAATTTAAAACATCAATAATGAGGCAAAATATGAGATATTATTATTTGAATTAAAAATAACATATAAACTTCAAATCAGGTCTATAACCATAAGATTAGACTCATATCTTATTGCTAACTAGCTTAATAATATATATGAGGTGAAGGAAGATAAACTAACAAATATATATAAAATTCTAGATAGATGAATGAAAACACACATACAAATATCAAATAAATACCTCAATAAAAAAATTGCAAACTTGATGATCAGGTTGTTTCAATGTGTGTAAGTTTTAATTGATTAACCTCAATAATCTGTAAGTGCACGGGTCATTCGCGTAATACCTAAGATGTCGATCCCACAAGGAGGGATAATCTAATCCTAAAATCTAAGGTCAAAATAAATCGCAGAAATTCAAAATGTAACGAAACTAAAACAAGAATTCAATTCATTCAATTAAATCAATTCAAGAACCAATCACAAAAATATTAACAATTTAGCAATTGCAACGCACACTCAAGAATCAACCTAAGAAGCTACCAATTGAGAGAAAGGGAATTTTACATATCTTTAACGCTAACCTAATCGATTATAAATTACTGGATTATTGGTTCTAGACGATCCTATGATTGATTACTCTCTCTCGAGTTATAATCATTAACCCTAATTTATAAACCCTAATCAGATTATGGAAGTTGCAATTTCTCAATTAACAACTTATCTAAAATACTAATTAGCACTGAAGTTGTCTAATAAACTATCGGAAACTTATGCAAGATCTCTCTTCACACAATTTATCGATTTGATTTAATTTTTGTTCTATTAAATCACCTAACTCTCATTAGCCCAATTTAATTATTTTTTACTCAATTCACCCTCTCAATTTAACACTGAATTATACAATTGCAGAAATTAAATCACAGTAAATCGAGTAAAATTTAAATAATCAAATTTTCTAAAATCAAAGATAAAACTTCGAAGGTGAGTTCAAAATATCATCAAGATCCAAAAATCCTATCATTAACTATTATTTTAATTCTATATAATAATAAAATTAAAAATAACAGAAAATATGAAATTGAACGAACAACTGGAGGCAGCGACGTCGGGAAACTCCTAGTTTGGGAAGTACGTCGAGTCGGCTTCTTCTCCTTTTCTCTCTTCTTTCTTCGCTTTCTCTATCTCTCGATAATTCTCTCTAGGTTTCTCTGAAAGTGGCTGATGCAAAAGCTCATTCTCCTTCTTTGTCTTATTCTTTAAATACCTTTTGTGTTTTGAGTAGCCCTAGGGTTTTTCTGAGGTCCAAAAAGTCTGAAAAATCCCTCGAAATTTGATGTTTTTGAGTGTCTACGTGTTTGCCCGACGCAGACCACGATTGTGGCCCTACAGGCTATGATCATGGGCCACTTTCTAGCCTTCTGTCTGATTGTGACATGTAGGCTATAATCGTGGGCCATGTTATGGGCTTCTGTCATGATCGTGGCGATTGTGAGCTAACTTCAATGGTTCTATCACGATCATTTTTTAATGTTGACCTTGAAACACTAACAAACAGATCAATGTACCTAAAAAATATAATAATTAAGCTTAAAGACTTGTACTAACCCATAAAACACTTCAAACATTAATAATTAACAAACTAACACAATTCTAACCTAAATACATACTAAACGATTGAATTAAAAATTAAATACATATCAAACTAAGCCATAAAACACGATGTAATTCACACTTATCAATATTCCCATACTTAAACGTTTACTTGTCCTCAAGCAAATAAAAGAACAAACACATAAACACACAAAATCACACAACACATAATGCAGTAATAAGATAATGGCTTTAACTTCATGAAATAAATTTAATTTAAAACACAATCATTCAAGTCATATTAAATCATTAACAAACAAAATCTACGTATTGGGGTTTTGAACTAAATATACGTATTAATCCAGATCCAAGTGTTAAATTATGTCCCCTTTTCAATTGTGCACATACATTGATAATTCTTTGGTCATTCAAACTCTATAACTACTCCTAAATATGTTTTCATGAAAAGTCAATATATTACAAATTTGGTAGGTTTTATTAGAATTTTTTAATTAAATAAGGACCTAGTCTTTTACTCAGAGGCAAACATTGGTGATGAATGTCGACTCGGTTACTCGACTAAGTTATTTTTTATTAAGCTACTTGGTTGAAACGTCATTATAGCTTTTTGATGTAGAAACACTCATTTGTGATGTGTGTTGATCAGGTTACTTAGCTACATCATATTCTCAATTGGCTACTAGCTTCATTCATACCCCAAAGGTCAGCAGAGTAATAACTTATTTAAGATTAACAAAAACAAGATTTTTTTATTTGTTGCCTACCTTTTTGCTTTAGCTACTCGTTTCTATGAACAAATACTAGCAAAGCTACTTAAGTTAAAAGACCTCAAATTATGAATGAATGTGACAATTTAGAGGGCTACAACTTAACACTAAGTCCTAATTAAGCTGTATATTTAAGCAAAGAACCCAATTTGCTAATTTTGCGAGCTAATGATTCTTCACATCCAAATAGACTATGCTCAAAATTAAATCAATTTCAATCCATCTAAGCCATTGACACATTGACACGATTCACAAAATGCAATCTAATAACTATTATATAATAAGCAAAATTCACATTCAACGCAAAACACATAACCCTCCCCACACGTGAACAACATGTTATTCTCAATGTGAGAAGGGGACAAACAAACACATATGGAAATAAGAAACATAAAATTAAAGTAAAACAAAAAGTAAGTAAAGACTAAAGTTAAAAAGAAAAGGGTTAGAACAATGCCTTATGGTGATGGAGGCGTGGATGGTGTTGGAGGTAGTAGTTGGATGTCTTGAGCCTCGAAATAATGATGGATACAATGTATTTCCTGGCTTTGACATCGTTGAGTTTGGGCCATCTCCTTCAATCTTCTAGAGTTCTCCGCAAGTGTATCTATGATTATCTTAGTGTTTGTGGAGATTGTATCAAGCACTTTCTTCCAGCACAGTTCTTCTATTTCTTCTTCCTCTTTAAACTCTTCACTAGTCGAGTCCTCTTCTGCCTGCTAAGGCGACGTTGTACTCAAACTTGCCTGACTAGCCCTGATCTTCACATGCATCTTTTGGTTGATATCCCAGAGTTTCATATTATGGGACTTAAAGATTTCAGCACGCCATAGATGATGATGATTTAGGAAGTCTGGGAGATAGATAGTTAAACCATTATAGTCCACACCATAATACTCTACAGTGGTGGAAACTAAGTACCCCATACCTAAATTGTTGCTCCTCTTACGTAGAGTCACAACAATAACGTTCAACAAATGTGTGGAGGTGCATACTGGAATTCTGTGATCTATGCACCACAATATGAAAAGTTCCTTTGTTAAATACTTGTTAGTTTCTGGTTTATCAAAAACTAATTGACACATAAATTTTTGCAATAAAAAGTGTTAATGGCTCCTTATAATATTGTTGTGAGCATTTTTGACATCGAATCGCTCTAACCCAATGAGCTCATTTTAATAGTGAGAAGCACGAAAATCATAGTGTTGATCGATAGTGGAAGACTCGAGGAATCCACACATTTAAAACATGATTTCAATGTTCAGCTTGTAAGCTCGTCCCTGCAACCTAAACCACGTTTCTTTAGGGTTACTAGGTTCGTAGAAAAGGGAAGTAAAGAATTCTAGAGTGAGCTCCTAGTAGATAGGAAATTGGAAGTGTATGAATTTCGCTCATTGTATTCTTTCTGTTAAGTTTTCTACCCTATCGCGCAATTCTATCCTATTAAGCGTATCAAAATCAAAATATTTAAGGACTACAAATTGTTTAGCATTGAGGGATTTGAAACGAATACCTTCTTCCTCTATGTCAATCGGGAATGGTGCTCTAAATGTACTGCCCTGTTGCTTCTCCCTCATCCCGAGACTTGGTTTAGTCTCGATAATTGACCCCGCTTTACTGATTACTTAATGCGCGGCATACTAGCTTGTGAGTAGGTAGAAGTTGGAGGAGGCTTTAGGTTTAAAATTTGGGTAGAGAGAAGTGAGAGTGTTTAGAGGTTCTAAACTTAGAGAGATAAAGTAAAAATGAAAGTGAGTGAAAAAGTGAAGTTAGAAATGAATATATAGGTGGATAGAGGGTCAAATAGTAAAAAATGAATTTAAAATTCAAGTGTTCCCTTTTTGTTCTTCCATAGGCTACGATCGTGACCTAGCATTCCATCGATCAAAGACCTATGCTTAGGAAGTCTCTCCCACTTGCCCTACTTTTCTCGATCTTCTATCTTGGACTACGTCATGATCCGGCAGCCACGCAATTTATTTCACTCCTAGCGGTGGGAAGAGAGCTTCAGTGCAACATGTCCACAGGTTGATCCCTGATTTCTGTTTCGACCTAAACCTGATATTTTCACCAATTTTTAATTTCTCTCTTATTTTGTCCTTCTCCACTTTTCTGAAATCGCTTCTTAACTCTTTATGGCCCTTTCACCCCTCTTTATTTACTTTCTTAATCATCAATTTCATGTCAAAGTCCTATGCCTTCATGATTTTATTTGGAAACGAAATAACCTAACTACAAAATTCAACTATCTAAAAATCAAGGGAAATGACATCAATATAATAGTATATGGGTTACCTCCTATGCAACACTTCTTTTAACATCTGTAGCTTAATGCTCTTCTTGCACTCAAGGTGGTTCGATTGGATCATGTAATGGTAGCGCAATCATCAATCTTACAATTTGCACATAAGCTACCATGCCTTGGATTCCACTTTCCCTTTGATTCTCCTTCCTTTTCCTTCTTCTTTGTGAACTTTTCTTTCTAGGTGCATTCCCAGGATCCTCAATATCTTCCCATTTTCCTTTAGGTTCAGTTTCCTTGATATTAGTTAGAGGTAAAAGAGAACTATTATCTTTCTTCGACACCTTGAAGGTTATTTGATGCTTGTCAACCCTCAGAGTTAGCCAAGAATGGTCGTCCAAGGACCATAGGGTTTCTATATCTTCTCTAATATCTAATATATATAAGTCTGTGAGAAAGATAAATTTATCAATTTGTACTTACACATCCTTAATAATCCCCTTCGGCTGATGAACTATTCTGTCCACTGTCTTCACTATCATCTTTGTAGGTTCTAACTATCCTAACCCTAATTTTTGACTAAAGGTATAAGGTATCTTATTGATACTCGCTCCCAAATTTGCAAATGCCCTGTTTATTTTGAGTCCATTAATACTGCAAGGTATGTAAAAATTCCCTAAGTCCTCTTTCTTCTGTGCTATGTTAGGGTTTTCTTCCGCTATGCACTCCTTAACCTTCTTTTTGTTTGATTCCTTTAATATGAGCTTCATTTGTAAATGTTCTGTTATGTCATCAACCTTGTTTAATTCAACCTCCTTATAATTCCTCATTGCCCTAATTGCAATAGACTTTCGCTGAGCTAGAATAGGGTACGAAAATTCCAGTCGAGGTTCCTTGATTTGCTCAATTGCGAGCTCACTTAGAAGGAATTCCATAATTACTTATCCTTCTCCCTTAGCTCTGTCTTCCTTCGCATGTTTGAGTTTCATTTCCTGGGTCTAAGTAATGGCCATGATTCGTTTCTTTGGATTAGACTCAGTATTGCTTAGAAGGGTTCCTGTATTCTGAGTAGAAATTGCCTCCACTAATTGACCTACTTGGACCTCCAGATTGTGTCTTAAAGAAGTGTGGTTCTTAGTGACTTGCTTAAATATGCTTTCAAGCCTCCTATATGCATCCTCCATGCCTCCAATTTTATTTAAAACCTTGTCCAACTTAGATTCCATTGAGCTTTGTTTGTCTTATTGGAAGCCTGATTGTCCTTAAGTTCTGAATTGTCCTCCAGCATTGTTTGTCCGCGAGAAGTTAGGGTGATTCTTCCACCCAATGTTGTAAATGTTAAACTAGGGATTATTCCCCCCTCCTTGACCATATTGAGCTCCCATATAATTCACTTGCTCTAGATCACTTTCCTACATCAGGAAATAGTCCACTATATCATGGTCCATTTGTCCACAGAGTTCACACTTGAATTGAACGACTTTTACCGAAGCTGAGGACGAAGCCTACATATTGTTAATCTGTCAAGTTAGGTTGTCAATTTTAGCACATCTCCGTCATTTGATTGACAACCACAATTCCTTTTTGCTCTTGGAAAGTAGTGGTTTGTCTACTCTGCTCGTTCGTCCATAGGCAGCTATTACTCGCCATCTCCTCTATCGGCTCTTCTGCTTCATCTACTGTCTTTCTCATCAGTGATCCCCTTAAAGTTGCGTCAATCGTGCCTCTCGTATGTGGGGTTACTCCATTATAAAATGTTTGTAATAAGAATTCCTTAGGTAAGTTATGGTGTGGGCTTTTCTGTTGCAAATTCTTGTATCACTCCTATGCTTCATAGATCGATTCCGTGTCACTTTGCTGGAAGTTAGTAATCTCCTTGATGATCTTCGTAGTCTTGGTCAAGGGAAAGTACTTATCTATAAAGGCATGAACTAGCTGATCCCAAGTTGTGACATTGGCTAGGTTGAGGGAATGATACTAAGCCTTTGCTCTATCTCTAAGGGTAAAAGGGACAAGCCTAATTCTGACTGCATCTTCTAACATGTGATGGTTCTGAAAGGTATTACAGATTTCAAGGAAGTTCATTATATGTGTGTTAGGATCTTCATTTATTAGTCTATAAAACTGCACTTTTTGTTGAAGCATATTTAGGAGGGCTAGTTTGATTTCAAACAATGTTGCTTGTACAGGTGGCCTCGAAACTCCTTGGTTAGCTGTATTGAACCTGGCCTCAAGAAGTCTATAAGGGTTTGTTGTTGATGTCCTTGGTTCGCTTCGTGGTCTAAATCTTGCTAAAATTTCTCGACCATTTTTTCTTTCGTGATTTTCTCTTCTTCTTTACGTCGAGTTTTCTTGATGGATCGTTCTAATCGAGTTATGATTAAATTTAAGGCTTCAACTGCACGACTCGATCTTCTCATGGCTCTTGTGTTCATGTAAGAGCATGATTTCATAAATAGAAAGAAAGAAAGAAAACAAAAATTAAAAACTAACTAAACGCTTTAAACTATAGAATTAAACTAATTGCCTCCCCAGTAATGGAGCTAAAAACTTGATCAGGTTGTTTTGACGTGTGTAAGTTTTAATTAATTAACCTCGATAATCTACAAGAGCACGAGTCATTTGTGTAGTACCTAAGGTGTCGATCCCATAAGGAGGGATAATCTAATTCTAAAATCTAAGGAAAAAATAAATCGCAGAAATTCAAAATGTAACGAAACTAAAGCAAGAATTTAATTCGATCAATTAAATCAATTCAAGAATCAATCATGAAAATATTAACAATTTAGCAATTACAATGCATACTCAAGAATTAACCTAAGGAACTATCAATTGAGAGAAAGGAATTTTACCTATCTTTAACGCTAACCTAATCGATTATGAATTATTGGATTATTGGTTCTAGACAATCCTAGGGTTAATTACTCTCTCTCAAGTTATAACCATTAACCCTAATTACTAGATTATTGGTTCTATATGATCCTAGGGTTGATTACTCTCTCTCAAGTTATAACCATTAATCCCAATTTATAAACCATAATCAGATTATGGAAGTTGCAATTTCTCAATTGGCAACTTATCCAAAACCCTAGTTAGATATGAAGTTATCTAATAAACCATCAGAAACCTATACAAGATCTCTCTTCATACAATTTATCGATTTAATTTAATTCTTGTTATATTAAATCACCTAACTCTCATTAGCTTAATTTAATTATTTTTCACTCGATTCACCCTCTTAGTTTATCACCGAATTATCTAACTCCAGAAATTAAATCAAACCAGTAAAATGTAAACAATCAAATTTCATTAAATCAAAGATAAATCCATAAAGGTGAGTTTAGAATATCATCAACATCCAAAAATCCTATCATTAACTATTATTCCAATTCTATATAATAATAAAATTGAAAATAATAGGAAATATGAAATTGAATGGATGACTGGAGGCAGCGACGTCGAGAAACTCCTATTCTGGGAAGTACGTCGAGATGGTTTCTTCTCCTTTTCTCTCTTCTTTATTTTTTTTCTCTATCTCTTGATAATTCTCTCTGGGATTTCTTTGAAAGTGGCTAATGCAAAGGTTCCTCCTTCTTCTTTGTCTTATTCTCTAACTACCTTTTCTGTTCTGAGTAGCCTAAAGGTTTTTCTGAGTCCAAAAGGTTTGAAAAATCCCTCAAAACTTGACGTTTTTAAGTCTCTTTGCATCTGTCTAACATAGGCCACGATCATGGCCACATTCGAGCCTTTTGTCATGATTGTGGCCTACAGGCCATGATCTCATGATCGTGGCATATGGGCCATGATTGTGGGCTAACTCCAATGCTCTTGTCACGATAGTGGCTGGGCTGTTATTTCAGCCTTAGTGTCTCCAAAACTTCTCCGTTCTTCGATGTTGACCTTGAAACACTAACAAACACATCAAGGTACCTCAAAAGCATAATAACTAAGCTCAAAGACTTGTACTAACCCATAAAACACTTAAAACATAAATAATTAACAAACTAACACAATTCTGACCTAAACGCATGCTAAAAAATTAAACTAACAATTAAATACATATCCCACTAAGCCTTAAAACACAATGCGATTCACAGTTATCAGTTGACTATCTATCTAAAATTAGAGTTAAATATAAATTTCATGCCCAAAAAATGTTTTACGAAGAGAAAAAATTTGAGAAATTACTTCCTTAAGTAATAAAAAAGATGGAAATGAATGGAACAGAGCAGGTTGGGCATACCAATAACAACAACAACACCCAGTAGGAATATCTATTAGAGGAGAAATTGTTAAAAGCTAAAAACAAATGAAAAAAATTTAGAGTAGGATTTATGGTATTCAATTACATATGGTAATTATTTATGATATCATTTGCCCTACTATGCTTAAGTTACATTCAGGAATTCAAAGTATAATGCATTATTAACGAGATATGCAAAGGATTATGTGGAGCACATTATAGGGGTATCATCCCTTACAAATATGATTTTATGGTAAGGACATGTTTGGTGCAAAATTCAAAGTTACAAAAAGATGCATTAAATGTTAAGGTATTCCAATTTGCATCATTATATTGTAGTTGATTATCCTATAGTATTCAATATGATTCCATTTACTTAATAGGGAATTGATGTTATGAAGTCATTTCACTTACTATAAGGTAACTTAAATTCATCATAGTTGTGATTGATTATTTTATAAGATGGATTGACAAAATTACCAATATGATAAAAAAGTAGAAAGTTTCCTAAGAAAAACATCATATCTAAATATGGAATTCCTTTAGTAATTATTACTAATAATAGAACCTAATTCACTAATAGAGAATTCATAAAATTTTATGAACAACTGAAAATCAAACATCAATTTGCATTAACAGTATACGGTAGTATAATGGAGCAAGTTCACCAAAAGAACTATATTGTAGGTATTAAAGGTTAGGTTTGAAGATGCAAAAGGTATTTGGAGTAATGAGATATATAACATACTATCGATATATCAAACAACTCAATAATGCTTAATAGAGAAACATCCCTTAGTCTTGCTTCTAAAGTAGTGTTGAGTGCTAAGTTTTACCTAATTAAAACCCTCAAAATACTACAAATGCATAAGTCGTGAATTGTAGTATGTGAAGTGTCGATCCCACGAGGAGTTGTGAACTAATCTAATTCTAAGTTATCTAGGGTTTAAGGAATTAATAAAATAAAATAAAAATAGAATAGAAAAGTAAACACGAATATGATTAATAGAAAATTAATTTGTAAAATTAACATGAAAAGAAATCAACTTGAGCAACACCCAATTGACAATGGAAAAACAATCAAGAGAATTTACCAAATTATAAGAGGTGAAAATTTTCCTATCGTTAATATTAATCTAACCATTTATGTGTTATTGTGGTGTCAGTTTTAGACTATCAAAGGGAGGATTGCTCTTTCTCAAGTTATATTCACAAACCCTAATTAAGTTTAGTACCGAACATGTAATCTCTCAATTACAATCAGCCTTAACCCTAGTTAGTTCTTAAGCTTTCTAATAAACAATTGAGTTTCACATGGGATCTCTCTCTATACTTATCGATTTGATTAATTGCGTGATCTTTTAGATTATTTAACTCTCATTAAACAACCTAATCATTTCGTATTTAGTTTCACTCTCTCGATTTATTACCGAAATGTGAAGCTATAGTAATCAATCATAACACCCAATTATTGTAACACCCCCTTACTGTAGGGTACGTACCGGGACGCCCGCAGGTCATTCCGGTACATATCCTATGATAAGGGAGCGCTACGTGTGATCACTATAGTCACTCCACATGGCATCACATTAATTTGAATAGTAAAGCATTA
>JANIIA010002667.1:0-14348 GCA_027478495.1 Erythroxylum alaternifolium | reverse complement strand
TTTTTTATGATTTACCTCTAAATTTTGTTCGGAGGTAAATTAAATGAGTTGTTCGTTTTAAGTATCACTGGTGGGGAATCTCTCCCTCGTGGGAATGCGTCCAGATGTCACGTAGGACGTCGAGCCCGTGACCCGCCCGGGGAGGGGTTCCAGCACATATGATATGGATGATACGTTATTTGATGGTACATGTGTAGATTACAAATGGTATCTTAACTAATTACTAGTGTTACATATACATACATGTATATATTGTTACTGTACCAGGCTCACATAATTCCATGGGTATACAGTGACATTAGAGTATGTATAAGTTAGATACCACCCTTGTCTGGCAACATACCTACATGACCATAGTATAAAGGATATATGTATGTCCCTTATATGGAAAAAATATGGACATTATGTGGGATAATACTAGTATGTATTATAGTATGACTTGCCATGGACACATAACCATTATGATATACATACCACCTAGCTATATTATGAGTGTTATTATATCATGTGACATGATACTATGGTAATGGTAACTATCCTCACCATAATATGGGACTCATCATTACTATGGATGAGTCCCACATTATAGGTTACAATGCATAATACCCAATAGCCATCTAGGGTATTACATTCCAACTGTGGTATGGCATACAAGCCAATAGTACTGGGTATCATCTATTACTTACCTTTATCATACCATCACACAAGTATATACTAACATGTGTTACATGTTACCTTTCTATCATATACACCGCAAACTATTTAATATCATATATACTCCACTCTATGTGGAGTATATATGATATTCCTACCTTGTCATGCTAATATCCGGCATTAAATAAATATATCATACAGTATATGATACTATATACTGTATCAATATGTATTAAGTCAAATGGTGTCCCTAGCATATATTTCATACCCTTTAATATACACCTATTAAATCGTATATTAACAGAGGTATCACCAGTTTTATTAAATGACCATAAATTGGAGAGGTTGTATTAGATGTTAATACATAAGCATAGGTTTTCACACATGGCTATGTAGTGTATTATGTATTAGCTACAACTTGTGCCCATTACCGTACTTTCGGTTATCACCTACGTGCCCTTGGTAAATAGGTGATAGTTCTGTGAGAGTGATACTGGTGGGACACTATAACATCTATGTAAGTACATGGGTATAATCATTATAAGATATATAAGCCCCAAGTATTTGAGTGCTCATACCATAATAATATGCATGCCTCCTTATACACATTTTTATGTGTAAGTAATGTTGTTACTGTATGAGTCTTATTGGCCCATGTAGTGTATACCATAATTATATCTTACATGTTTGGTTATAGTGTACGCCCTTGTCATCTGGATATATGGTAACCTATATCAATTATCATATAGCTTACCATATATAGGGTACCCTATGGGTCTATACCATAGGTTAATACTATATTGTATAAAATGTGTGATACCATAACTAATGATTACGGCCTGGCCTAATGGTATAACTAATGTATGCTCTTATGTCCTTCTGGTTTGCAGAAAGGACATGTGTTGGTATGACATAATATATATAGGTGTGTAGGTAATATATGACAATACCTATGGACAATCACAGTATTTCTATACGTGCACTTACAAACATGTGGACTAACATGTACATAACATACTATGTTTGCATGTCATGTACAAACATAACCCATATAATGAAAGTACTAACTTGATGCACGTATATATGTTAATAACCATATATATAATGTGACCTCTAGTCCATATTCAGCTCGTTTATGGGCATGTAATATAACAATTCATATGGTTCATATAACAAGTTAATATGGTTGTTATATGACTAGAGGTCACATTATATATATGTTTGTTACCATATATACGTGCATCAAGTTAGTACTTTCATTGTACGGGTTATGTTTGTACATGACATGCAAACATAGTATATCATGTACATGTTAGCACAATATAATAATTGAATGGGTACCCATTTATATGACGATAGGCTACAAGTAATTTGTACTAACCATTGATATCACAATGTACTGTATACCATACTAGGTATAACCTTATCATGGTATAGGTGTTATAATGACATAATGTATGATACTAGGATTATAGAATATCAAAGTACCCATCTATAATAATTCACACATTATATAGTACATCCACCCTAAAGTATCATACATCTTAGTATGATATCTACTAATGTTAGGTGGTGATACGTGGGTATGATCCGAACTATACATGCAAACATAATATGTTATGTACAGTCCCTTTAAACATATGTTAAGTAAAGGGACACATACCTTTACTTAACATATTTATAATACACATAGGAAAATACTATGGTATTATCCCACTTATGATGTACACAAATATTGCCCTTACATTACAGTATATACCAGCTAATGATATATGTGTTGTCATATAGTGTACATTACACATAAAGTCATAACGTCCATAAATTACATACCTTAAGTGATAATACAAGTTTTATTGCATAGAACGTATGGTAACATATAGGGTTTATAATATCTGTCTCGTATATAGGTGATTATAAGTCATGGATGTCCTCTACTTTGACATTAATAGCCAATTTATACTTAACCACAATGCAAGATGTGTGTACCGATGGAGAACATACCACCCATAAAGGCTTGTCAATATGGATTGAAGTATAATAATACTAACTGTAATACCGTATTAGGTGGATATAATGTGGGTATGTGACATACACTATGTTATATGTCCATAAGGTGTACTAATGGTGATACATGGGTGATTAACATTGGTACAATAATATAGTAGGATTGTGTAGGATTGTGACATGTGTTATATATAACACATATATATGTATATGTGGACATGCATATTGCCCTATAATTTAGTATAAGATGTTGTATCTAATGTATTCCAACCCTATACTTTGGTACCTACCTTGGATACTCATTTAGGATATCTTACATAATATCCTAAAGATCCATACATAACTTATATGTCATGTCACATATAAGTGCCATCACACCTATAAATAATTACTGTGACCATGTAATACAGTGACTATATGACTTCATACAAGAGAGAATATGTACAAACATTGTGATATAGCCTGTTCATGTATTATAGTACAATATGCAACCAATATGGGGTGGTTGCATTTGGTATTTAGTGAACATATGTTACAATTGCCAGAACTTATAAGGTAGCCCACTTATGGTTTGCTATATTACCCATAGGTCAAAGGCTCTTAATAATCATTAGAATTGATTGAGATGGCCCATATAATTGTCAAGCCTGGAATATGTCACATTATTGCATCTCTATTAATATTGCTATATTAATAAAGATGCAAATGATAAAAATCTTTTACTAATACATATAGTAGTGTGATATAATCATATTAATAGAGAAGCAATACATATTCTAGGTTACATTATAACAATCATCATAGGGACAATGGTGCGTTACCAAGTACTATATTTGAGGTTGGCAGTGTGTCACATCTCTTAGAACATATTTATGGCTGCCATAATGCCACAAGTAACAATACCACTCATTTGGATAACTAATTACTATTATTTTGACATTCCAAAATAACATAACGGTACTCTATAGAATGTCAATATCCTTATAAATAATGATAAGGATCAGGAAGGTCCCATATTATGTGATAGTTACCATATGGATGGCACTTATACTCCCTACCTGTTATATAACATAGGTTGAGTTTGATCCACTCACTGGTCATAACTACATACCTACATGTAGTTATGTACTTGTATATAATAAGTATCCATGAGTGGTAAGTATGATATAAAGATAATTGGGGCTACTCTAATCAGGTTGTGCAATATAAGTATACATTACTACCTTAGCATATGTACAAATCATATTAATTACACAATATACCATATTAACACCCATATATCTATGTATTGAGTATAATATATACTAGGTCCTATATCTATTATACTAGGTCCTATATCCCTAATTACCATAGTTGATATATAGTATAGGTACTCCGATTAATACCATATAATGCTATGGTGTGACATAGGACCCAGGTATAAACTATGTACTTAATCTTACCCATCTTAATAATGGTATTTAGCAAGAAATGCATATATAGTATTGCCACTTAACATACACACGTACTATTGTTAATTACATGGGTGATTGATATAAATACCATATTAATGTCCCCATATGTGGGGTGACTATATACACCCCACTCAAGCAAGTACATACCTACTATATTAGTTGTTAGTGATATTACCACCTAATTATTGTATAAATACATGTTACCAAGGCACTCATGGTATTCCATATACCATATTCCATGCTTGGTATTGCATACATGGTGTCTGTGGGTGTATACCACATGTATGTATAATACGTGATATAGGATATATGATGATAGTAATGTGTATGTGGCAGAACCATGGTTATAGAGTGTATGGAATCACATGTATTATGGGTTTGTACTAGATGTTTATAATAGTTATATCATCTTGTGCCTACAGTTAAACAATTGTCACTATCAAAGGTATTGTATGGACCTAGTTAGGTATGTACCCATACACATATAATTAGTACGTATGTTATATGGTAATATATATTTGGACCTAGGTCTTATGCCATGGGTCCAAAGGTATGTAAAATGTATCCATATATCATATTAGTAGCATATGGATACACTGCTATAGGATATATATATATATATATACGCCTGTCATAATTGTATAGTACATACCTTTGGATTATTATGGCTATGTCATGGCACTAATACCATATAGCCCTACATACATATTATGGTATAAATTACATTATACTAGTCAATCATGTACATTATCATACAATGGTATGTAATACTCTATATATGTGTAGGACTATACCACTGTTGGATAGTAAATGCAAACATAATGGAGGGAAATTTATATATGTGGTATACTATGCTTACACACACCACTACAATTTATTCCTTAGGGGTATGACTATATAAGTTATCATGTATATGGGAGCATATGTAATGATACATTATATATATACCGTAATGTTTAGAAATGTCTAATGTACTTACACGTTGGGTTGTATACCCTACATAATATAATGTATCATGACATATGCTCCCATATACATGATAAATTACATAGTCATACCCCTAAGGAACTAGGCCTTTCATCTATGGTACCATTAGACTATATTAACTAAAAATATGAAGGGTATACAACCCAATATGTATGAATATTGGACATTTTTGGACACTACGGTATATATATAATGTATCATTACATATGCTCCCATATACATAATAACTTACATAGTCATACCCCTAAGGAACTCGACCTTTGATCTATGGTACCATTAGACTATATTAACTAAAAATATGGCAGGCCCATATCATACTATATAAAAATAGCTATATAGTATAATTGTAGTTATACCAAGCATGTATAACCAAACATAAATATGTGGTTATATAATTTGGGTATTTGAGTATTACATATATACTGTCAATAACACATGTAATCACTGGATTGTATATTAAGGTTATTATAAAGTTAGTGCATAAGATACACAAGGTTAATTGTAACATATATACGTAATGTGTGGATATGACAGACTAGGGTACTTCCACTCTCATATCTAAGGTGTACAATATTACATACAGAGGGGTTATACCAAAGGAACCTCCCACATTACTACATTAAATATTGATGGTTGGTGACAAGAGTTCACAAAGCTAATGTACATGTACACCATTGTAGGTGGTTGGTTATAAAACAAATATAGGTTTGCTAACTCTTTTTGGTTGTTATAAGGTATTAGGCCATTATGTAGGTTCTCATAATAACAAGTGTATGTTGTTACTATATTTGATTAGTGTCCACAAATACTACTAAAGGTAATGAGTAATGTTATACATATGTGCTAAAGGTAATGAGTAACAAGCATATATAATAGTGGGATTAATATATACACCATAGGTTATCATACTGTTAGGTATATCCTATATTAACATTTAAAAGTTGGAACTTCAAGGTGACATGTGTCATATATTAACACTTGGAATTGTGTTTTAGTTTGGTGTGAGATTATGGGCCCATAACTTTGGATTGTATGGACACCAAAATCATTCCAATATCCCATATCTATCAAACTACAGGACCTAAGTAAGCCATACAGATTCTTTAATTAGCTATGTACACATCTCATATACATCCTATATGTGGCACCTTATCAAAGAATGGACATATATACTCAATTAGTCATATAATTATGGTGTTATAGGTGCTACATTCCTTGTAGGTAAATTTAGCACCTATATATGTTTACTAAGAGTGGATGTATGGGTATGCACATAATAACATATCACGTTTGCCAGTAATATGCTACTCTCATGGAGCCATATATGGCATAACTATGTATAAATGTATCCCTAAATACAATACTAGGGATATTGGACCAACCCTACATTTATATCCTTATAAACATATGTACCATATACCACATATACATGGTGATCCCATGTTCATACGATATAACTACATGTACCATGGGCAATACATATGGTATGATGTATTAGATTACATGGTTATGGATAATCCATCACCAATGTGCATGGATAAATAAGTATATTTTCTATATCCACAGTAATATATTAGGTGGTTACCATGTCCATATTTACTCTATATACATGATACTATTCATGCAATGGTACTAAGAGTAATACTCACCTAACTAGTGTACTATACATAAGGCATATAAACCATTCCATATGCTCTGATGGGGTATATATTCGTGAGTGTCCCATATATATGTAAAAGTGCAATGTTCTATGGGTGCACTATGGTATAATATAGAAGTATACAATTAATTGTCACATGCTACTATACCTGTAGCATGGGATAATATGTTAGATGTGTATTTTTGTATATACACATAAATGTACCCACACTTACCAAAGGTGTACAGATAAACATATAATATATATATTAGGATATCTATAACAATAATAACATATGTTATCCACATACATTATCAGATAACTACACTTCATACCCAAATTTGTGAAGGTGATAACACCAGACTAGATATAAAATGGGTAACCTACCTGATTATACATGTAAGTGTAGTTATACATGTATAACCATAGGTGATGGTATCTGTAAATGTACCCACCATATTACAGACATAGTAGTAGCTAATATATTTAGTGAATGTTATGGTCCATATAGAGCATCAATATAGTGGTGTATTTTGATACTACCAATATATATTGATACTACATAGATGATACCAATAAAGTTATGTAATATATATAACTTACATTGTCATGCTAGGATACGTACCATATGGTCCAACATGTATCATCTATTACATTAACTAGACACTCCCATGCACATTTTTTACATTATAGTATAAAATCATAATGGCTATATATAAACTTATAGTGATATTTACATGATAAAATAATCATGCATTATTTTACATGCGGCTATAGGGCCTACTAGATATGTTCATACCTCGTAGGCCCTATAGTTGTATTTACATGCACATACTTGTAGTGTCACTCTGTGTTACAATGATAACATAGGTTGGCTATCCATTGTAAATGTTATAATAGACAAGGGTATGAGACATATGTATATGTTACATATACAATGGAGATTGGGATGTATATGGAGATTGGCTATATACCTGACCATGTATTGTACATAATGGGTATTGCATAAGTGGCACTATATAAGGTATGTATGGACTATAGTGCATGGATGTATCATGTAATATAGGTATACATATGATACAGTATCCATATTAGATCTGTCAGGTGAATGGTAACCAACCACTATTTGTGGTTGGTCAGGATACATAGGTATCATGGGTAATGCCTGTATAGATGAACATGTTGTTATTAAGTTTCTTGGTTGGATCATACACCTGATAGACCATTTAATACCTAATTATGCTTACTTAATTTACAGGGTTATCAATGTGTTGGTATAATCTTGGGAACTAATTAGAGGCCATATACCTATATTTAATATATGCATTACATAACTAATGTGACACCTCATTAGTTATGTAATATAGGGACATACATTGGATTACTTATTGGCATGTAAATATGTCCATTATAGGTCCATTATGACATACCAGGATGATACCTAATTACTCAATAAACAAGTAATTAGAGTTACAAACCATATCCACCAGTAATGTTACCAAGAATATATTTATCTTTACCATGGACTCAAGGTAAAGATATAGTATAGTAATGTGGGCCATATGGGCAGTATACATTTATACATTGGTACTACACTTTGGATATTAATTGTAGTTATAATGGACCCTATAACTACAATTAATATCCAAAGTGTAGTATAGACCTTAAGGTTATGTAAATTGTTATCCAAAGGTTATGTAATATGCCAAGTTGCATTACAACTAATCTTACATAAGTTTGGTTAGTATCAGCATGGTGACATATTTAATAAATAGGATACTTACTATTGGTATATTACGACATATGATACTGTGATGCACCATACCAGATTGGATATGTTATGAAAACATCCATACAATGTTTTAATCTACATATGACATTGTATATGTGATAAGGATGTACGTACCAATTAGATACATATATAGGCATATTAGATTTGGTAATGTAAATTAGCCACTCACACCTGGTTCTATATTAGTACGGGATAGCATATTCACAAGTATATTAACCTATATATTACGCATACATATGAGCCAAGACATATGATGCGTTATGTCTTGGCTCATGTATTATATAAGGTATAATACACAATGTATATCATATGACTCCCATTAATAATGTATAACATGAGATGATGATATACTAACTTGCATTGTGATATTATGCATTGGGCACTACTAGTGATACATAGTTAAGTACTTATATAACCATGTGCATACCCACTTTTTGGCTATATGACATACCTACAATATATGGGTAATATGACATTGATAATAACAGACATATTATGTTTGTATCATATATACACAAGTATCATCCATAGCAGGTATACCCGTGTGTTTATGATGACACATGGCTATCACCACATATACTCATACCAGATCCAGTGATGGCATAACATACTCTGTAAAAGTACCCTTTACCCGATCTTAAAATACCATGGGTATAAATGATTGGTTATAGTCAACTAATCTACCTTTATACATTATATCACTAATATATACCATAAATGTGGGTATTACTTATACACATAAAAATGACTATATAATATAACAATCATATGGGTAAGTCTTAGGTATCTGTAGGTGCAGAGATACCATGGTAGTATATAATTATGGTTTATAATTACTATCAACCCTATATGATAGTATCCCCCTACTGTATACATGGGTATTTAACATATCATTGTATGTTATCACATAAATCATTGTATGCTATCACATATAATGCTAAGGTTATAATCAGTAAGGCCATACATTTATGTGACAAAATATAACTAAAGAATGATCTATTACATTATATAATACCCTATGTCTTATAGTTGGTAGTATTATTATGCTTGGATATTCAGTAATGACATCTATGTTGTCATGGTCGTAAATTTATGTACGCTAACTGATAAATGTGAGTGCATGTATATGTGGATATAGAATACAATGATGTGTTAGGTCCCAGGGGTGGTTGTGGTATACTAGGGCCTACTATCTTTGCATAACATATTATTATTACACCAGATGGATGTTATATGGGTAGACACAGAATGGTATTATAACATACATATGTAATGTTAGGCCCCATTTTTGGAGTCTAACTCGGGAGTCATACATGAGCACATCACTTTGTAGGGTTCTTTTAATGGAACCTTATTCGCCATCATAGGTTCATCTTGATTCTCATAACATCCCAAAATTTCATATTAGAACTCTTGATATATGAAAATCCATTCTTAGGTTTATATCCTTAATTGTCATCCTAAATAAATCACTCATTTTATATCTTCTTTCCACATCAAACTAAGTACATTTCAAGTTCCATTCAAGCCTAAATGTATCATAGGGCAGCAATGATAGGTCCACAATATATACATATACATGATTCTGGACAATAGGCCTAACTTTCACTAGGGATTTCAAATTAAGACCATTTAAGTACGGTTTTAAAGAGATCTTCAAGTTCTACAACTTCTGTGAAGACCTCGAAGAGAGATTTTGCCATTTAGAGGGTTCAAAAATTTCACAATTACATAAATGTCCTGAGAATGTCCACTTAGTGGACATATATCCCTCCAAACAGACATGAACTGAGCTAAAATACTAAAATTCTCGAGAAGGTCCACCCAACAGACATTTATGGGTCAAATTCCAGATTTTTAGCTCCTACAAGTTACCTATGACCCCTCTTATGCATATTTATCATTTCTAACTTATTTTCCTCATCATTTTCACCTCCATTCCAATTTAATATCATTTACAACCAAATTATAATCTATGATTGATCATCAACACAAAAGCATAACATTCAAACTTACGCAGATTCATCATAAATTTCTGCATATAATCACACAAATACAACATCAACCATGTTAATACCTTCTTTAATAATTCAACACACATTCAACTCCCTTTATCAACCTTCATTTTATCTCTAACTTATCAGACTAATTCTTCCCATTTCAAAACACCATAGAACTCATTTTCTATTAACTCAAGTAAAGAAAAAGGCTGTAATGTGTCTAGCTTATACCCTATGCAGCATCACTAACATGGAAAAATGCATATCTCTCAATTCTGATCTCCAAAAATTACACACTTTATATCATTAGAAAGCTAAAAGGATAAACTAAAACTTCTAAGAAGAAAAATTTACCTAAATTAGCCTAGATTAATACATTTTTTCCCATGAAGTTAGAACACAGATTTTACTCCTATGAATGCTTGAAAAAGCAATACGAAAACTTGGAAAGTCATGAGAAAAATATAAATATATTTCATTAACATCAAAAGGAAAGAGTTTGACAAAGCTTTAATTGGCATTTCAAGCCACAAATACATTGTTGGTATCATAATCCAAAAATACAAAATATACATGAACCAGTTACTTGAAATGCGGCTAAAGCCTTGTGTTTTCATAAACTAACTTAACTACAAAAATATGCAGACTTGGAGTGATACCTTGACTCTCTATCACTCGTTCTCTTGCTCGTCATCTAAAGATGGGGAGGAATGGGGGTGAGCTTAAAAGCTCATGGGTAGCAAGTTTATAGTAAAGAAACAAGCAAAACCATTGAAAATATTCATTTCCATAGTAATTTTCATTGTATCCATAAAACACATAATTCTCAAATTCTCAAGCTTGTCAAACAATTCATGAACAATATAAGTCAATTATTTCTCAACTTGTTAAATAATCATAAACACATAAGCAATCATAATGGTTTGGGTAGTCCACAAACAGAATGGACCCCTTTGGGGGTAGTCCATAAACATGAGGAAGTCCATGAAGGAGCTCTATGCCACTAGCAGGTAGGCAGGAGAAGCCTTTAACAGAGTCAACATACACGTGACATAACAGAATGGACCACCACAAACCCACACAAACATGAATTTCATATCTTGTAAACATCTTGCCCAAAAGGCACATTTTGAAAACAAGATTTCCATAAGCATGATATTTTTCAAATACAATTTCCATCATCATTTCACAAATCATCATCAAGATTTATGTATCAAATATGTAGCAATTTCTTAAATCATTTAAGAAGCAATAAATGTAATATTTATAAGGGAATTGAAATCATTTAACTTTATTGATTTGGATAATTTCTCATGGCTCATTAACTCAATTATAAATAAGTAACCCACCTTAATTCCTTGCTTTAAAACTTGCTTAAAAATGCCTCTCCTCTTGCCTCTCTTGATTCCCTTTAACATTAACAAAAACCCAATTCAATAAGAATACAAATTGAGAATCCAAAAGGCACATTCACTAAAAATTGATTCTAGAATAGTTAGACCTATGCATTTCCTAAGTTTCATGAACCAAAACCCTTCAAAAAATCCAAAAGATTAAAAATGGGTTTACCTTGAATCTTCATGAAACAAAGAGAGGTTTGGCTCAAATGGAAGCTCACCTCTTCCTCTTTCTTTCTCTCTTCTTGAACAACCTCAAAATGACTCTTAAAGACTAAGAAAAGATGAAACC
This sequence comes from Erythroxylum alaternifolium, assembly GCA_027478495.1. Taxonomy (NCBI): domain Eukaryota; kingdom Viridiplantae; phylum Streptophyta; class Magnoliopsida; order Malpighiales; family Erythroxylaceae; genus Erythroxylum; species Erythroxylum alaternifolium. The sequence continues at coordinate 2,129 of JANIIA010002667.1, read as the reverse complement.
TAGCTTTTTCTTCTTTCTTCTCTCTAATGGTCGAAACTATCTTCCCTCTTCTCTCTCATTTTCGTTTTTCACTTCATTCTCTCTTTCAATTCATGTTTTTCTCCACCTTAAGAGCAAGACTACACTTTCTTCTTCCTATTTTACCCTTATTAGTGCTAAAAGTCACCTTTGCTCTTCCTTTTATACTTCATGATCTCTAAACTTAAGTGACATGCCAAAATTGTCCTTGTACATTCTTACTACTTTAATCTAATTAACTAATGTAATAAAATCCTACTAACACTAAAATAAATAGTTAACTCCAAAAATAATTCTATCATAACCTTATAATTTATTTAGATCATGTTTAACTCAACCAAAAAAAATTTATGGGCCAACATTTAATAACATTTGCCTCAGATCATAATATAACATATCAGAACAGAATATATACTTGCTTCAGATTTATAAGTATTGAACAGAATCAAAATCACAAAACAAAACTTTAAAGTATCTGAGCAAATCTTATTTATATCATATCAGCATTTAGCTATATCAGAACTGAACTTAACTTATATCAAATCAAAATTTATCTTATTTCAGAATTGGACATATATCAGAATATAAAATAAGTTAGCCTGCCAGTCCCTTTTTTTAAAGAAGTTGTTAACAGGACCAGAACAGGAGATACCTATTGGTATTACAGAACAGGAGAGACTTATGTCTCTACATCGAAGTGTCTTTATCAGGAGACATTGAAGTGTCAATATCAGGAGAGACTTATGTCTCAGACACCGAAATGTCATTATCAGGAGACACCGAAGTGTCCATATCAGGAGCGACTTATATCTTAGACACCAAAGTGTCATTATCAGGAGACACTGAAGTGTCAACACCTTAAATGTGTCCAGGAGCAGCTACAGACCCTTCTAGGCATGCCTATTTACCCACAACTAGGACTTAACAATTTTAAAACAATCCATTTCAAATTTCACAATCACAAGCAAAAGATGTTATGTCTTTATTGGACTTTCCTCAAATTGAACATATACGTATGCATATCTAACTAATCATACCTTACAAACATAAACATTTGTAATAATGTACCATTAAAGGCATTATGTATTTCCCATTCCATATCATGACACAAAGTTCCAATTTGTAACCAACCATATTCAATTCGCATCACATAAACCTTTTGAAGCACATTGGTATTCATAAGAACACATTCATCTTTAAACACAACATTCTTTTCAAAATTTGACATATTATTAATTAACCTCACGTTCTTTAAGTAATTATCTCCATTAATAAACCCTATCTCAATTACCTTTTACTCCATTAATCCAACATCATCTAGGTTCATTTTTAAAATCTCAATTATGTATAATTAAACCATTGTTAAAAAGCCCTAACATTATATATCTTATTAATCGCACAAAACCAAGGTTTTCACCTTCCTAACCCTTTTCCAAATTTTCTCAGAATTAGTTTTGGGTCAGTTTTGTATGACCATTTTGACATATAAAATGAGGTTTCTAGGTAATAAGTTCTTCTAAACAATTGTTCCTCTATGTCGTAGTTTCGATAGCATGAACAATTAGACCATTTTGGGCTTCTAAATCATAGGATATAAGCAAAACATCACAAGCCGCTCCAAAACAGAGGCAGAATCAAGTCACCTTTTTTGATCTCAATTTACAAGGTCATAAAGCTAGAATTAATTCAGAGTCTCTTCTAGAGAAATTTGTCTCTTTGTCTTAGGTTTCATATAAAGCTAAAACCACCCAATTTGGGGGTCTTTATGCTGAGTTATGACTCAAACAACATGACTGACTCAAATAAATCTTAGACAGAATTCCACTACATAGTGTTCTCTTGTCATATTCAACCAATTATATCCAAGATAACACAAAAATAACAACAAAGAAACATCCCAGCAACAATTCCACATCCAAATGAATCTTTATATCCATTTGATCATACACAAATACAAAAATCAACCAACTGAAATCCTAAACCTTAAAATTGGCAAAGTAGTTCTTCTTATGCTTTTCCTTCCCTTTCTCCTTGGTTTTGCTTGAATCACCAAGTGAAAAATGATGGGATGAAGAAGGTGAAATGGAGAGGAGAAAAACATGAAGTTAAGC
>JANIIA010002608.1:0-14350 GCA_027478495.1 Erythroxylum alaternifolium | reverse complement strand
ATAATAAGTAGAAAATTAATAATAATAATAATTAATAATAATAAGGAATTTAATAATAATAATAATAACAACAACAACAACAACAACAACAACAAAAACAATAATAACAACAACAATAACAATGATTATATGTAGTTCTGAGCAAGGGAAGGAGCATCTAGTGAACGCTTTCTCACCGATGGCTCATTTGGTATAACAAGTCGCTTCCATCGTCGTTGCATCCTCCAACCCTAATTGGGAAAGCTTTTAACATCGATTTGCATAGGCGTTTTGAGCCTTGACCCCTTTTACCATTCACCTCTCTTGAAATGCCATCGTCCACCTTATGTTGGTATTTTTGTCTAACATTTCCTAGTGTTTCTCTGGTCTATCAATGTTTAAGTGGTTCATCAATTGCAAGTCATTTTGTCCTAGGATAGTACCCTTACTCTCCTAATGTTGTAATATTCTTGATACTATTATTTAATATATTCAATTTTAATTTTTAAAAAAACAACAACAACAAATGAAATAAAATAAAATAATAAAAATAAAAATAAAAAAATAAAAAATAATAATAACAATAATAATAATAATGTAGTTAGTGGGACTAATGGATATTTTGATCTTTTTGTTAGTTATTCCTTTGTCATTCTAAATTTATGTTTTCAAACCAAACATTGGCATTATATCATCATTAAAAGTTCTTAAAAATAAAACAAACTAAATAATACATATTATATTTTATTCCTCATCTATTCTATTCCGAAAGAATCATCTTTTTATTTTTTCTCTATTCTTGCAGGTGAACCAAACACCCTATAAGTATTTTAGCTCTTTCCTTTTGTAGTTAGCCTAAATAGGTAAGGATTTAGCCCAAGCTTTTTTTTCTTTTACCTAGCTTGTTATCATCATCATCATCATCATCAACATCATCATCATCATCATTGTCATCATCATCATCAACAACATCATCATCATCATCATTATTTTTAAATTAATTTTATTTTTATTATAATTATTTTATTTATTTATCCTCCTCATGTGGGTCATTTGGAAATAGCATACCACCAGACCTTCTCAGACCCTGCGTGTTAGTGGGATTTTTACTGGTGTTATTGTTGTTAATGTTGTGTTCTTAGGTTATTGCTGTCGACAATGGGCCCAAACCATATATACACTACTTCATGAACTCCGCAACTGAAATTCAGTTTATCCTTATCTAGATTGATAAATTAAACATGTACTCCTCCAAATAAAGGATTATTAATATAACTTTTAGAGCTAATCTTGTGCTCTTAGGCATGATGATGGTAAATAAGATGTTGTCATCCTGATAACTTGAAAATGACTATAACAGTTGGACTGTAATATTGTCACACATTGTAGAAACATTTGTAGTTCCTGACAATTGTTTGTCTATGTGAAATTGGCTTATTGATTATAAAATTGCTAATTCATATTTATATCACACTTGACCTAATTAGTTTTTTAGCTTACATCATCTATTTTTTCTTGTATTTAGATAGGGAGGCTTCATTGTAAGATTAAGAATGGAAATTTTGCAATAAAATTATGCCTTACTGACAAGTAAAATATGAATTTTAGGTTACTGGGCTTAGTACTTCCATAATACGTCTAAGGGCCCAATACATACCCTAGAAGCATTATAGTATGTTTAGGGTGTGTTAAGAAATGAACATAAAGAATTAAGTGTATCTAAGCATAGTAAGGGACATAATGGTAATTAATTTAAAAGATATTGGTAAATTGGTAATTTCTTCATTTAGACATGGACATGAATAATTATATTTGAAATATAGACTATAATGAAATCAATTGATGACTTTATATGCCAATGCAGGGTCTAAAGGAACAAGAAGGACCAACGTGCAATTTTGTCAAAAATTAACATATGGTCCTGGTCCAATGGGATTGAAACATGTGCCTAAGACTAGAAACTTCATGAAAAAAGGAGTAGAAGAGAGGGGAGAGGGATGTGTATATAGGGTTTTAACTCTATAATTTTCTCTTTTCATCTCCTCTCTACTTTGTCTCCTTAATTACATTATTTTGCATAAGGAATTAAGCTAATCCTAGGTGACAATTAAGGTAAAATTTTGTGTTTTTTTCTTCTCACCTTCATCTTTCTTGCCTTGCTCATGAAGAGTTGGAATTATAAGGTTGGATATGAGATTGAGATATGTATTTGTGGTGTTCTACTTGGTGAATCAAGCAAAGCTATAGGGGAAGAGAAGTAAGAGCACTAGAAGAAGAGCTAATTGACAAATTTCAAGGTTTGGGACTACACTTAGTTAATTTCTGTATGTGTGCCTATTTGAATGTGTAATGGTTGCTGGAATGATTTCTTAGTGTTACTTTGCATGGAATTGATTGAATATGACAAGAGAGAGTAACGTTTAGTGAAATTCTATCTTAGGTTCTCGATTTACTTGAACCAGCCCCATTGCTTTGGCCATCATTCGCCTTATAGACCTCTAAATTAGGTTATTCCAATTGCAGATGAAATTTAAGACATAGAAATAAAAATATATAGAAAAGACTTAGACTTACTTCTAGCTTTATGACATTGGAAATTGACATTGAAAATGGTAACCTAATGTTGCCTCTATGTTGGAGCATCTTGTGATGTTTGGTACTTATCTCATGACTTAGAAGTCCAAATGGCCTGATCTTTGATGATGTGGAAATTAGAGACATAGGGAAACAAATTTTTAAAAGACCTAAAGGCATAAGTTGAACGTTTTCTATGTGAAATTTTCATAACAAGTGGAGACCATTATGTAATTTGCTTCGGATTGATTTGGTTGCCACTTTTAGACCCACCATCTGCCTAGCCCATATTACACTATTTTGAGTTTTTTTTCTTACAATTTTTACCAAATCACACCAAAACCTTTTGGATTATTTATGAAACTTTGATACACCTATAAATAAATGAAACATGAATTACTATATGTGAGTTAGGTGATTAAACATTAAAACTTAAGATTGAACATAATGCATGCTAAAGAAAATTTACATGTACATAGATGGTTTATATGCATATTTATTGTGTATGTCTGTGTAGTATGACTATATAAGTTTATATAATAAGTTTGTGAAGATAATTAAGTATAATTTAACATTTTTTATATTTAAATGAGGAATAGGAATTTATATACTGAAATTATGTGAATGTAAATTGAGAAACACAACTAAACAAAACATATACAAAGTAAATCATATGAATACTTATAATTTGAATACTATCCTAATGGTGATAATTTATGACTTGCATGTATGAACTTAAAAATAGATTTTATTTTTTCAAATGAATATCATGTGATTTGTCAATATATTAATTATGAAATTAGCAAATGATTAAAGGAACTGTTACAGTGACTGCTTCATTGTCTTAGTGATGGATAGATAGGCATGTGTATAGGGTTACAGTGAAGCTGCTACAATTTGACACCATTGGTGTTTTCATTTTGAGATGGTTGTGTCTCTACAGTTTAATACCTTCAGGTATTCACAGTTCGATACCTTCGAGTATCTAGGGTTTGATGCCTTCAAGTATCCTCAGTTTGATATATTTGGATATCTGCAGCTCCAATTATCCACACCCACTATGTAGGCCTAAAACATAAAGGAAATTAAACAGTTATAAGTAAGAGATATAAGATAACTATATGAATAACTTGTATTGATGAGCTTTGGAAGTCAATATTTGGCTTATAAATGTGAATTTAAGGCATATAGATACTATATTGAACCATATTTTCATTGTATACTTTGCTTAATTATGCCATCATTATTATGAGTTTATGATATTCATGAATGTGCGTGTGCTTGGCGGATGATTGTTGTGAGTGGTCATCCAAACTAAGTGTTTCCCCACTAAGATTTTAAGCTTAGCATGTGAGTTAATCCATATAGTCCAAATAATAGGAGCAAGGCATATGGATCATCTGCAGGGACCAAGGCCAACAATTAGAATTAAAAGTACCTTTGGATGTGTTTTTTGATTAAAGAATAGTTGTATATGTAATGAAGGAAATTGTAGTTTCTTAACAGTTTGTAATAAGTTATGTGTAATATCTCTTTTGGATTACCATGTAAATGCAATGATGTAATACTACTTCTAAATGATAATTTTAAGGGATATGAGATTTTGTAATATATATATATATACAACATTGAATAGACAAATGAGTGATGACAATCCCTATAAATAAATAGAATTGTATGTCATAAATATATGTACAGGAATTTAGGTGCCATGTGTGTAGGTGGTTGTAGGTTCTATATAGGAGGTGTTATAATACGTTACTGCTCATGATATCAAAGAATTTATTTGATATTCTTAAACAACAATATAGGTAAAATTTTATAAGAGGTTTATATCAATGGCATTGTTGGTTGAGCCTCTTTCTACTTTCACAAACCTTTTTACTTTAGAGCATTTTGATTTTTAAGTGATAAACATATAAACTTAACTGGTATAAATGCTTGAAAGTGTAGACATCGATACTGAATTTTCCTTATATATCGTGGGAGAAATTATATTCTCAGGTCAATAAGGATTGTCTTTAATCACTAAAGTTAAAATTGAAGTCTTTTTTTCTTTTCATTTTATTGATCCTGATTTATCCTTGAAAATTTGTTATTTCATATTGTTAATAGCTTATCAGAAGTTAGGTGATCTCAGTGTCTGTTATAACCTCTTATGTTGATACAACTTTGCCTCTATCAGATAACATAACTATTGAAAACAACCTAAATATCTATAAATTGGATTAGGATGACTTTATCTTTTGGATTATTTTTCTATTTTTATCTTTAGGATGACTTTGTTTTTTGTTCAAATTAGGGAGTTTTTATTCATACCTAATAATAAGGAATGCATTTGAATTTTTGTTAAACTCAATCTCTAAAGTCTAGCTTTATTTAAAGAGCTCTACCATAAAAGATTAAAATCATCCTTCGTATAACTTCTTGTTTCCAATTTTATAAAATAAATTTATACTCTAATAACAATAAATTGGTATCAGAGCTTTCATCTTAAGGGATCTGTGAGTTGAGTGAAACTATATTGGAGGCTGGCATAACATCTACAATTATTACACTACTAGTTTTTTATGGTGATAACTATAAAGCACAAGCTATCAGGATAACTGTTCATCTTGAAGCTTTGGATCTTTAGGAGGCTGAAGAAGAAGACTATGAAGTGTTTCAATTATCCAAAAATCCTACAATAACGTAGCTAAAGAATTACAAAGATAGAAAGACAAAGAAGCCCAGTGCAAAAGCTTGTCTTTTTTAGCTTTATTAAGTATTATTTTTACAAGAATTATGAATCTACAATCTACTAAAGATATATGGGATTATCTCAAATATGAATATTAAGGCAATGAAAGAACCAAACATGTGTAAATGCTCAACTTGATCAGAGAATTTGAGATGCAAAGTATGAAGAAGATAGAAACTATTAAAGGTTGTGCTGACGGGTTGCTAAGCATTGTTAATAAGGTATGACTTATTGGCAAGGATTTTCCTGATGAAAGAATTGTGCAAAACTTTTTTGTCATTATAACTGAAAAATATGAATCCAAAATATCTAAAGATTTGTCAATCATCTTTTTGGGAGAATTAGTAAATGCTTTGCAAGTTCTAACACAGAGAAGAATGATAAGCCAAAAGGACACAATATAAAGTGCTTTTTGTATAAAAGCACAAAACGTAAGAGGAGGCAAAGACAATAAGAATTATAGGAGGAAAAATAAAAAAATTGAAGGCCTTAATAAGCAGCAGGACGAGGCTTTCCTACCTTGTCCACACTGAAAAAAGAAAAATCACCCTCAAAGAAAATGTTGGTGGAGGCCTAATGATAAGTGTAGAAAGTATGGTAATATGGCCATATGGAACAGATTTGCAAGTCTTAACCTGATAAGGCAAATGTGTCCATAGAGCAAAACCAATAGGAGCAATTCTTTGTTGCAACATGCTTAGTTACAAACAACTGTTTCAATGATTCTTGGTCGATAGACAGTAGTTGCACAAAACATAGAACCAATGAATAGAACCTTTTTAAAGAGCTTTATAAAACCATTGTTTCCAAGGTGAAAATTGAAAATGGTGATTTTATTTTAGCCAAAGGAAAAGGAACTATAGCTGTTGAGAGTATGACAGGTTTAAAGCATATCACAGAAGTTTTATATGTGCTTGACATTGACCAAAATTTGCTTAGTGTTGCACAGGTAGTTGAAAAAGGCTTTAAAGTCCTATTTGAATACAAAGGATGCTTGATCAAAAAAGTCATGGCATAGATGAATTTAAGTGAAAACGAGAGCATAGAGGAGTAAATATCTTTTTCAAGAACTATGCGTTATGATGAATTATGGCATAAGAGGCTTGAATATTTCGATCATACTGGACTTCTCTATATGTAGAAACATGCCTTGATAAGAGGTGCCGTATTACTCGAAGATAAGTTAGTTGCTTGTGTGGCTTGTCAATATGGAAAGCAAGTAAAAAACAATTCCCTCAAACAATATGGAAAGTAACACACAAGTATCAAATGGTGCACACAGATCTAAGACGACCTCAAAAATATCATTTTTAAATGGTAATAAATACTATATTACATTTATTAACGATTCCACCAAATTTTGTTGGATTTATTTCTTTAAATCCAAATCCAAGGTTGCTAATATATTCTAAAAATACAAAGTCTTTATGGAAAATCAAAGTGGTTATAGGTTACATATAATAAGAACTAATGGGAAGGAATACACAAATGAAGACTTTGACATATTTTGTGAAGAAGCTGGTATTGAACACCAACTTATTGTACCTTAAACCTCACAATATAATGGTGTAAGTGAGAGAAAAAAATGAAGTGTTATGGAAATGAAAAGGTAAATTCTACACGATCAAGCACTGCCAAAGAAACTATGGGTAGAGACTGCAAACACTGCTATATTTTTGTTGAATAGGCTGCCAACATGGTTTATCTGAAAAAACATTTGAAGCCTAGTTTGGTTATAAGTCAGATTTTAAAAAGCTAAAAAATTTTGGTTGTGTTTGTTTTACTTATGTGCTTCAAGTTAAGAGAGACAAACTTGATAAAGGTTGAACTAGGTGTTTTCATTGGGTACAACAACACTTTCAAATATCATAGAACTTTTCAATCATAAAATGGGAAAAATCTTGTAAGCAGAGATGTCAAATTCATGGAAGACAAACAATGGAGCTGGGAGAAGCCAATGAAAAAGAAATTTCCAAAAGTTTCAGAACATTTTGATGATGTTGTAGATGACATACCAGTCAGAGGTACAAGGTATTTGAAATTTACGAAAGTGATTTATAGGCACCTTATTAATTATAATAAATATCGATTTGAGCGTAGAATTTTATGTTAAAGGTCAAACCTATTTTTTATTATAAGGTGATTTATAGATTCATACAAAGTAAAGTTATGGATGACATTGTGACGAAATCTTTAATTAAGACTAACGATTGAACAATACTTTTAGGAGCAATGATCAGTTTGATGTAAACTTTCAATTGTGTATAATATTATATTGATTCTAAGTATTGAACAATCATTATTCTAAATTCCTTTGATGTAATTTCGTTGTTCTATTTCTTGAAAATTAGATGAGTGCAAATGGTGGTAAAATTTTCAAAGAAATTTTAGTGATAAGTTTTAATCCATAATGAAGAATTTAGAGCTATTATAATTTAGAGCTACTATTTTACAAATAATTATAATTGACAATTATAAGTGATAAGAATTATGTTTGAAACTTTTGAATAAGTGTAATATGGAGATTTTAGATAATTAAATTTGTTTTAGTAACTAATGAAGCCCCAGATTAAGTTGTAAGGTACCTGAAATTGCATAATTGTTTTATAGTATTAAAAATGGACAAGTAAAGATATTATTATTAAACATTAGAGTTGCACAGTGGAAGTATGAGGTATTGTCAAACCCCAAACTTTTGCTTTCACATGTCTATAAAATTTCATTTCATGTGAATGGTGTTTCTAGGTGAACGTAAATTTTATTTTTGTGAAAAGGTGAATTGGGGCCCTAACCCTGAACGATTTGACAATAATTGAGACAAGTATTAAGGTTAAATGATAGTAAAAAAATATTAGAGTTGACTGGTATAGAAATGGACCAAAAATAAATTTGATCACATAGATTTATAATAGATCAAGATTGACCTTGTTTTAAATTATTGTGGAGAAATTAGAAGCATTTTTGGGCTAAAACATAAGGATATAAACCAAGTAAACCAAGCCTGAGAGAATCAGCCATAGTTAAGGGTAGTTAACGTAAATCGATCTAACTTATATGGTTAGGTATAACATATTAATAAGTGGACATGAAACTTCTACCAAAATTGGACATATTTTTCTTAAGCTTAATTATTTTAGACAAGAAATAATACATGTATATGTGAATGAGCCTTAAGTGGCAGTTGTCACGTATATGAAGAAATTCTTATTATTTTGGAACAAGAATGCATGAAAACCTCTTTTTGCCATGTTTATGAAGGAGTAGATGTGAGGGGCATAAAATTTATTACATATGAGACTAATTCATGGTGTGGATGTGTGTAATATTGGTGAGCCAGAATCAAAACAACTTGTTATATGTAGGAAACAAGAATTACCGTGGATGATGTAAGGAGTTAATGGATTAATTAAACAAAGATGTTAAGAGTTAACATAATGGATAGCTATTGGAAACTAACCTTTCAACGTGTTAGATAATCGTCTTCAACGTGTAAGTTGCACAAAGATGATGGAGGAGTTGTTCCACCTTCATTCAACCAAAGTTTTACCTTTGGACTAGAATTGATGATGAATAATTGCAGCTGCTCCCTTCATGCATAGATCTTCCAAGCTATTGCCTTTAGGAAATAATTTCTGCATGGTGCTTAGGCTTCCAACTGTGGACAACATTTTCATTAACGTCAACTACACGTAGGGAAAATATGGATAACATGTTACCACTTGATTTGGGTATGTTAAATCACTCTTATCCATCCTCTTTAGCTAGTCACATGAATGCTTAAGCTAGGAATATGAATTCCCTTGCTAATTATGTGAATGTTTGAGCTAATTGCATGGTTAAATTAAGAGAAAAATAATATGGCAAATGGAGAGAAAAGCAGCATGTATATCCATTATCCTGTGTATGTTGTTTAATGGTTATTAATTGGCAGTATGTAGATACCTTATATGTGGCTCAACAGCTGTTTAATGGTAGTATGACAGGCCCCTTTCCTGATGACTAGGTGACTTGCTCAGCACCCCACAAAAACCATCCAGTTGATATCCAGTCCAACTGGAAAGTTCTCCCGGAGCTAAGCCTTTTCCCTTTTCTTCAATATTTTAAAATCAATATAAAGAAAAGAAAAAGGAATAGCAATGGAATTTTATAAAAGTAACCTTCATTAAAAATTTCGGCAGCATAACAACTGTTATTTAATAAAACTAAAAATTTTAGGTTCCTAAAAAGTAATTCAAAATAATTCTATCCACTTAACTAAAGCACCACTGCTACTTCTCGACTTCAAGTCCATTCAGAAACAATCTCAAAGGGCCAAACACATTCATGCATTTAGTTAAAGAAAAGAACATTTATAAATAACCATATTTTCACAAAATCAAGATCAAGACATATTTACGAAGATGATGAACTATACATAGTAAAAAATTTACAATATATTTTTACACAAAAGATGTTCAAAACATGTTCATAATTATGCAACACATATGAAACAAAAGCACATGCAAAATTACCTACATAACTGTACATGACGAAGATAGCTTCTCAAATGGTGGAGTCCCGGCTACTAAAATACCTGAACGGGCACATAGGACATTAAAATTTAAAAAAGAGAATAGAAAATAAAGGGCAACCTAAACGACCTCAGTGAGTGTTATGGATTCCATTCAAACATTGACCTCCATAAAGAACAAAGGTAATTTCCTTTTCATTTCAAACAATAATCAATGTTCTGACATAACAGATTCATATAATCAATTCACATGTAAAAGACAATCAAGTTCCTCTTTTCTTATAATGTAAACAAAGATGGCAATTGATAGTTTAATGAACGTTCTCTTTTAAAATTTTCATTGCCATTTGGTACCGTTAACGTAAGGCCATAGAGTAGGTTCTACATCACTTACCTATGCCTGGCTAACCTATAGAAATAGAGTTGGTTCTGTATCTGATAAGTGTGAATTGCATCATATTTTAGGGCTTAATTTGATATGTATTTAAGTGTTAACTTAATCACCTAGTATGTGTTTAGGTTAGAATTTTGTTAGTTTGTTAATTAATTGTGTTTAAGTGTTTTTATAGATTAGTACAATTTTTTGAGATTAATTATTATCTCTTTAAGGTACCTTGATATGTTTGTTAGTGTTTTGGATTAACATCAAAGAACGAAGAAGTTTCAGAGACATTTGAGCTGAAACAACGATCCACTTCATGGTAGAAGCACTGGAGTCATCCTATGATCATGGCCCATATGCCACGATTGTGACAGAAGCCCAGGACACAGCGCACAATCGTGGCCTGATTGCCACGATCGAGATAGAAGGCTCAGGTGTGGCTCACGACCGTGGCCTCGTGGCCTGCATCGGGCAGATGTGTAGATACTCAAAACAGTTAAGTTTTTAGGGAAGTTTCAGACCTTTCAGACACCAAAAAAACCCTAAGGCTACCTAGAACACAAAAGGTATATAAAGAATAAGACAAAGAAGATCAAGGAGTTTTTTTGCATCAACCACTTTGGAGAAAAACCCTAAAGAGAATTTTTGAGAGATTGAGAAAGAGAAAAAGGAAGAGAGAAGTGGAGAAGAAGCCGATATCAATGTACTTCTTGAATTTGGAGTTTACCGACGTCGCTGCCTTCTAAGTTTCCATTTTTATTATTTTGTAAATTTAGGAATAGTAGTTTGATGATAGGGATGAGAATGTTAAGATATTCTATACTCACCTTCAGGTTTGTTACCTTTGATTTAATAAAATTTGATTGTTTATGTTTATTGGATTTATTATGATTGATTTCTATGATTGTATAATTTGGTAATAGACTGAGAGGGTGAATCGAATGAAAATAATTAATTTGAGATAGCGAGAATTAGGCGATTTCATAAGAACGAGAAATTAATCAAATTGGTAATTGTGTGAAGAGAGATCTCATATAGGTTCCTAATAGTTTATTGGACAACTTTAAGTCTAATTAGGGTTTTGGACAAATTGTTAATTAAGAGATTGCAATTTTTCATAATCTGAATAGGGTTTATAATTTAGGGTTAATGGTTATAACTCGAGAGAGAATAATTAACCTTATGATCATCTAGGACCAATAATTTGATAATTCATAATCAATTAGGTTAGAGTTAAAGATAGGTAAAAATTCCCCTTTCTCTCAATTAATAGTTCCTTTAGGTTGATTCTTGAGTATGTGTTGCAACTACTACTTTGTTAATATTTTTGTAATTGATTCTTAGAATTGAGTTGCATGATTGAATTAAATTCTTGATTTAATTTTGTTACAATTTGAATTACTGCGAATTATTTTGGCCTTAGATTCTAGGATTAGATTATCCCTCCTCGTGGGATCGACACCTTAGGTACTACACGAATGACCTATACGCTTGCGGATTGTTAAGGTGTTTAATTAGTTTTTAAATTTTGTTTTCATTCTTTCTTTTCTACTTTTGAAAATTTGTTTTTGCATTAACACAAAAGTCATGAGAGGTTCGAGTCACGCGGCTGAAACTATAGATTTAGACATCACTTGACAAGAACAAACCATTAGGAAAGCTCGGCGTGAAGAAGAAGAAATCGCGAAATCAACAATGGCTGAGGAATTTGAACAAAATTTGGACTATGGAGCAAACCAAGTACATTAACAACGGATCCTTATGGACATCATGAGACCAGGGTTCTATGTAGCTAACCAAGGAGTAGCTAGGCCACCCGTATAAGTAGCATCATTTAGGATCAAACTAGCCCTCCTAAATATACTTTAACCGAATGTGTAGTTTTACGGACTAACGAATGAAGATCCCAACTCACATATAGTGAATGATACCTTTTGGTACCATCAGATCTCAGAAGATGTAGTCAGAATTAGGCTTTTCCCTTTTACCCTTATAGATAGAGTAAAGGCTCCATATCATTCCCTTAACCCAGCCAATGTCACAACGTGGGATTAGCTAGTTCATGCCTTCTTAGACAAATATTTTCCCCTGACTAAGACCACTAAGATCACTAAGGAAATTACTAATCTTCAGCAAAGTGACGAGGAATCGATTTACAAAGCATGGGAAAGATAAAAGGATTTGCAATGGAAATACCCACACCATAACTTACCCAAGGAATTCTTATTGCAAATATTCTATAATAGAGTAACCCCACATAAAAGAGGCACGATTGATGCAGCTTCAGGAGGATCACTGATGAGAAAGATGGTTGCTAAATTGGAAGAGCTAATAAAGGAGATGGCGAGTAAGAGCTGGCTATGGAAAAAAGAGTGGAGTAGACAAACTACTACATTCTGTTAACAAAAAGGAATTGTAGTTATTGATCAAATGACGTAAATGCTAGCTAAAAGTGATAACTTAACTCAACAGCTCAATAATATAAAGGCTTCATCCTCAGCTCCGGTGAAGGCCATGTAACTCCAGTGTGAACTTTGTGGACAAATAGACCATGATATGGCAGACTATTACTTCATAAAGGAAAGCGATCCAGAGCAAGTGAATTATATGGAAGCTCAATATAGATGAGGAGGTGGAATTAGGCCCTATTCCAACACTCATAACTCTAGGTGGAAGAATCACCTTCACTTTTCTTGGACGAATAATGTTAGAGGACAGTTCAGACCTTAAGGACAATCAGGCTTCCAACAAGATAAACCAAGCTTAATGGAATCCAAGTTGGATAAGATTTTAGATAAAATTTGAAGCATAGAGGATGAACACAGAAGGCTTGAAATCAAATTTGAGCAAGTTACCAATAACCATGTCTCTTTAATACACAATCTGGAAGTCCAAGGAGGTCAACTAACGAAGGCAATATCTACTCAAAATGTAGGAACCCTTCCAAGCAATACCGAGTCTAACCCAAAGGAACTAATCATGGTCATCACTCAAACCCAGGATAAGAAACTTGAACATGCGAAGGAAGATGAAGATAAAGGAAAAGGACAAGTAATTATAGAATTCCTTTCAAGTGAGCTTGTAATTGAGCCAATCAAGGAACCTCGACCTGAATTCCATACCCTATTCTAGCTCAGCAAAAGTCAATTTCAAGTAGGGCAATGAGGAATTTTAAGGAGGTTGAATCAAACAAAGTTGGGGACATAACAGAACATCTACAAATAAGGCTCACACTAAAGGAATCAGTCAAGAAAAAGGTTAAGGAGTACATAGAAAAAGAAAACCCTAACATGGCATAGAAGAAAGAGGACCCAGGGGATTTTTACATTCCTTGCAACATCAATAGAGTCAACATAGACAAGGCATTCACAGATTTAGGAGCAAGTATTAATATGATGCCCTATACCTTTAGTCAAAAGTTAGGGTTAGGAGAGTTAGATGTTAGTAAAGACGGTAGATAGAATACTTCATCAATTGAAGGGGATTATTAAGGATGTGCAAGTATAAATTGATATTTCAACCTTTCCCATAGACTTCTATATATTAGATATTGGAGAAGTTATGGAGATATTGGAGAAGTTATGGAAACCCCTATAGTCCTTGGACGACCGTTCCTAGCCACTGCTCACTCAATAATTGACATTGATAGGGGTGAGCTAACTCTAAGGTTAATAAAGTAGCAAATAACCTTCAAAGTGTCAATGAAAGACAACAATTCTCCTTTACCTCCAAATAATATCAAGGAAACCAAATCTCGAGGACAATGGGAAGATATTGAGGATCTTGTGAATGCATTCAGAAAGAAACGATCACGTAGAAGAAGGCGAAGGAAGGAGAATCACAAGGAAGGTGGAATCTAGAGTATGGTAGCTCATATGCAAATTGTGAGATTAGTGACTGCACTACCATTGCACCATTTATTTGAACCACTATGAGCAAAGAAGAGCGTTGAGCTACCGACGTTAAAAGAAGCGTTACATAGGACGCAACCCATGGAATTTTATTTCCTTTGATTGTTTTTATAAAGTTTGAATTCTGTAGTTAGGATTATTTCATTTCCAAATAAAATCGGGAAGCCATAGGACTTCTGTAACATCCCCTCACCAATTGGAAAGGGTATTTTGGTAATATGGAATGGGTTAGGACTGTCTAAAGTGTTTTTGCC
>JANIIA010002560.1:0-14353 GCA_027478495.1 Erythroxylum alaternifolium | reverse complement strand
CATACCGACTTTTGCAAAGTGTTCAGTGTTAAGTGTTAAGTGATGTGACACGCCACCCTCGCGGGGCACGGATCCGGATATCACTATCAATATCGGGTTCGGGTTCAGCGGGAGTTGGGGTGTTACATACTCTCTAACCCAAAACTGCTCCAACGGCATGGTTGGAGGCGTCACATATGAGCTCAAATGGTAGACTTCGATATGGAGGTTGCAAGATAGGTCCAGTAACCAACTTCTCCTTTGGAGCATCAAATGCCTTCTTGCACTGCTCATAAAAATCAAACTCTTTGACCTACTGAAGTAATCTATGCAGTGGCTGTCCAACCTTGTAAATGTCCTAAATGAACCTACGATAAAACCCTACATGGTAAAGAAAAGATCGAACTTCCTGCAGAGAAGCAGGGTAAAGGAAAGAAACAAGATCTATCTTGGCTCTATCAACTTTAATGAACAGAAACCACATGTCCTAACACTATCCCTAATTGAACCATAAAATGACATCTTTTAGAATTAAGAACAAGGATAGTTTCAAAACGCCATTTAAATACCAAAACGAGGTGATCCAGACATTTTTCAAATGAATCCCCATGCACAATAAAGTTATTGATAAAAATTTCAAGGATTTTCTCAAGATACTTAGAAAAGATACTTACCATGCACCTTTGAAAAGTAACAGGGGCATTGCATAATCCAAGAGGCATCCTTTTGTAAGCAAAGGTGCCATACGAGCATATAAAATTCATCCTCTCTTGGTCATCTGGAGTAATAGCAACCTGAATATAAATTGAATAACCATCAAAAAATAAGATTAAGCACAACCATTAAGATGTTCTAACATTTGATTAATAAAGGGTAAGTGGTCCTTTCTACTCATGGAGTTAAGCTTGCGATAATCAACGCAAACTTGCCATCCGTTCTGCACCAGAGTTAGAGCCATATCTTCTATCTCATTCTCCACAACTATAATGCTCAACTTCTTGGGAACCACCTGCAAAGGACTTACCCACTTGCTATCAGAGGTAGGGTATATGACATCCACATCTAGTAACTTCATCACTTCCTTTTTCACCACCTCCACATCAGTGGGTTAAGGCATCTTTGCACTTGACGGACGAAGGTAGCTCCTTCCTTAGAAAAATCTTGTGCATTCATAAAGAAGGACTAATACCTTTAATATCTATAACTATCCATCCCAATGTCGTATTATACTCTCGTAATACACCAACGGGGTTTTCTTCTTGCGGCTTTATAAGATCACTTACTATGATAATTGGAAGTACGTTCTTGGTGCCCAGATAAGTGTACTTAAGGTGAGTTGGTAAGGGCTTCATATCCACTTCTAGTGCCTAAACAATAGAAGGTAACAATCGATTAGTACTAATGGACAATTTTAAAAATGAGGGACATGCTTTCCAAAATGACTTGTCGCAAGTGCCCAAATTGCTTCCTTTAGATCCTCTGCAAACTTGAACTTCCTTTGTCAATAACCAGGCATCTTTTACTCCAGTGGGGTAGTCAAGGCTAATTCCAAAGGGTCATCTGTAGAAAGAAGAGACCAATGCTCCACCATGGAGTCAAGAATATCTACCTTAGTAATCGACTCACAATCTGATGGATAGTGTATGGCATCAAAGATGTTGAAACAAATGACCTCACCATCAAACTCCATAGTCAACACATTGTTTTGTACATCGATTTTTGTTCGAGATGTCTTCAAAAATGGCCTACCTAATAAAATTGTTGAAAGGCTCGAAAAACCCTCATCTTGCATATCTAACATATAAAAATCTATAGGGAAATTAAGCTCGTTAACCTGCACCAAAGCCTCCTTAATAACCCCCTGATCGAGTTATTTAATAGTGAGTCAGTTTTAATTAATTAACCTCTATAATCCACAAGTGCACGGATTGTCTGCTTAGTACCTAAGATGTCGATCCCACGAGGAGGGATAATCTAATATGAAAATCTAAGGCCATAATAATTTGCAAAATTCAAAATATAATGGAACTAAAATAAGAATTCAATTTAATTAAGAGAATTAATTCTAGAATCAATCATGAAAATATTAATAATTTATTAGTTGAAACATATACTTAAGAATCAACCTAAAGGAATTACAAATTGAGAGAAATGGAATTTTACCTATCCTTAACTCTAATCTAATTGATTATGAATTACCGGATTACTGGTTCTAGACGATCCTAGGCTGGATTATTCTTTCTCGAGTAATAACCATTAACTCTAAATTATAAACCTTAATTAGATTATGGAAGTTACAATTTCTCAATTAGGAAACTATCCAAAACCCTAATTAGATTTGAAGTTACCTAATAAACTATCAGAAACTTATGCAAGATCACTCTTCGCATGATTTACCGATTAGATGTAATTCTTATTCTATTAAATCACCTAACTCTTGTTAGCCCAATTTTATTATTTTTCATTTGATTCAGCCTCTCAGTTTAGTATCGAATTGTGCATGTCTAGAATTAAATCACAATAAATCCAAATAACACAAATAATCAGATTTCATTAAATCATAAAGAAAACCCTGAAGGTGAGTGTAGAACATCATCAGCATCCAAAAATCCTATCATCAATTGTTATTTCAATTCTATACAATAATAAAACTGAAAATAGTAGGAAATACAAAATTGAATGGATGACAGGAGGCAGTGTTGTTAGGAACCTCCTGATCTGGAAAGTACATCAAGTCGACTTCTTCTCCTCTTCTCTCTTCCTTCTTCTCTTTTTCTATCTCTCTATAATTCTCTACAGGGTTTCTCTAAAAGTGGCTGATGCAAAAGCTCCCTTTTACCTCTTTGTCTTATTCTTTAAATACCTTTTATGTTCTGAGCAGCCCTAGGGTTTTCTAGGGACCAAAAGGTCAGAAAAATCCCTTAAAACTTGACATTTTTTTAGTGTCTGCATGTCTACTTGATGCAGGCCACGATCCTGGGCTACATCGAAGCCTTCTATCACGATCGTGGCATGCAGGCCATGATCATGAGCCATGTCCTGGGATTTTATCACGATCATGACATATGGGCCACGATTGTGGGCCAACTTTGGTGCTTCTGTCACTATAATGGCCTGTTGTGCCATGATTGTGAGTGTTTCAACTCGAGTGTCTATGAAACTTCTCCGTTCTTTGATTTTGACCCTGAAACACTAACAAATACATCAAGGTACCTGAAAAACATAATATTTAAACTCAAAGACTTATACTAACCCATAAAAACACTTAAACACCAATATTTAACAAACTAACACAATTCTAACCTAAAAGCATACTAAGCGATTGAATCAAGAATTAAACACATATTAAACTAAGCCCTAAAACATGATACAATTTACACTTAAAAATTTGATTGTCCTTAAGCAAACATACAAAATCACACAACATATAATGCAGTAATAAGATAATGACTTCAACTTCATGAAATAAATTTAGTTGTAAACACAACCATTCAAGTTATATAAAATCATTAATAAGAAAATTGGCGTCTATGAGCTCTAAACTAAATATACATATTAACCCAGATCCAAGTATTAAATTATTTACCCTTTTCAATTGTGCACACACATTAATAATTCTTTGGTCATTCAAACTTTGTAACTACTCTTATTATAAAAGGTCAAGCTGTTACAAGTTCAGTAGGTCTTTATTAAAAAACATATTATATATATATATATATATAATTTACTTTTTGTGAACATAGACTTAGTCTTATTACGAGGAGGCAAATATTGGTGATGAATGTCGATTTGGTTACTAAACTAAGTTATGTTTTTTATTAAGTTGCTTAGTTAGAACATCATTATAGCCTTTTGATGCGAAGGCACATATTTGTGATGCATGTTGATCTGGTTACTCAGCTACATCATGTTTTCAACTGGCTACTATATCTATTCATAACCCGAAGACCAGTGGAATAGTTATTTATATAAAATTAACCAACATTTTTTTTATTACCTACCTTGTTGCTTAAGCTACTCGTTTCCATAAAAAAACTAGAAGAGCTACTTAAGTCGAAAGACCTCAAATTATGAATAAATGTGACAATTTAGAGGATGATAACTTACACTAAATCCTCATTAACTTTCATATTTAGCCAAAGAACCCAATTCACTAACTTCGCAAGCTAATAGCTCCTTACAACCTAATAGACTATGTTCAAAATTAAATCAATTTCAATCCATCTAAGCCATTGCCATTCACACAATTCACAAAATGCAACCTAACAAACTATCATATAATATGAAAATTTCACATTCAAAGAAAAACATATAACCCCTCCCCATACTTAAGTAACACATTGTCCTCAATGTAAGACGAAGGCAAACAAAAACGTATGGTAAAAAGAAACATAAATTAAATTAAGAACAAAAATAAAATAAAATAAAGACTAAATTTAAAAGGAAAGGGTTAGAACAAAGCCTTACGATGATGGAGGTGGGGATGGTGTTGGAGGTGGCAATTGGATGCCTTGAGCCTCAAAGTAATGATGGATACGATGTATATCCCACCTCTGACATCATTATGTTTTGGCCATCTCCTTCATTCTTCTATAGTTCTCTGCAAGTGTATTTGTAATTACCTTGGTGTTTGTGGAGAATGTATCAAGCACTTTCTTCCAACCTGTTTTGTCTATTTCTTCTTCCTCATCAGGCTCCTCGCTGGTCGAATCGTCTTTTTGTTATTGCTGAGTACTTGAACTCGCTTGACTGGTCCTAATCTTGACATGTGTCTTGACACTAATATCGTTAAGTTCCATATTATGGGAATTCAAGATTTTAACTCACCATAGATGATGATGGTTCATAAATTCAAGATGGCAGACTACGAGTTTGTTGCACTTAACTTTATAGTAATTAGCTATAGCTGAAACTAAGTAACCCATTTCTAAGTTATTGCTCCTCTTACATCAAGTAGCAATAATTATGTTAAAGATATAGGTGGTTGTGCAAACTGGGATGCTATGGTCAATGCACCACAACGTGAAAAGTTTCTTCGTCGAACACTTGTTGGTTTTCGTTTTGTCAAAAATAGTTTGACACATGAATTTGCGCAGCAACAAGTGTTTATAGCTCTTGGAGATGTTGTTGAGTGAATTCTTAGCTTTAAAATGCTCTATCCCAGTTAGTTCAGTCCGATAGGGGGTGAAACAGAAATCATCGGCTGATCCACTATGGACGATTTGGGGAAACTAAAAATTTGATACAAACTCTCATAATTAAGCTTATAAGGTTATTCCTGCAACCTAAACCACAATTGCCTAGGTTTATTGAATACAAAATGAAGGGATGTAAAGAATTCTAAGGTAAGTTCTTCATAAACTGGGTATTGAAATTGAATAAATTGTCCCCATTGAATTCTCTCTGCTAAAATTTTAACTTTTTCTCTCAATTCTAGTTTGTCTAAAGTCTTCAGATGAAAATACTTTGGCGCTATAATTTGCTTATTGCGAAGAGAATTAAAACGGGTACCTTTTTCATTTGAGAAGATTGGGAAAGGTGCTCCATACTTAGCTTCCCTGTTCCTTTTCCCTCGTCTCGAGACTTGGTTTTGTCCCAATGATTGATCGGGCTTTGCTGACTGCTTAATGCGCTGCATGCTGACATGTGAATAGGTACAAGTTGAAAGAGACTAGAAGTGAGGAATTTAGTTAGAGAGAAGTGAGAGTGTTTAGAGGTTCTAAACTTAGAGAGATAAAGTTAAAATGAAAGTAAGTGAAAAAGTTAATTAAGAAATGAATATATGGGCTAATGAAGGGTAAAATGGTAAAATATTAAGTTAAAATTTGTGTGCTCCAGTTTTACCATCATGGCCTGCAATTTTTCCACCAAATTTTAAGTTTTCTCTTCTTTTGTCCTTCTCCACTTTTTTGAAATCACTTCTTAACTCTTTATGTCCCTTTCACCTCTCTCTTGCTTACTTCCTCGGTTATAAAATTCATGTCGAAGTCCTATGCCTTCTTGATTTTATTTAGAAACGAAAAAACCTAACTATGGATTTCAACCTATCTAAAAATTAAAGGAAATAATGTCAAATTAATAATCCATAGGTTGCCTCATATGCAATGCTTCTTTTAACATCGGTAACTCGACACTCTTCTTTCACTCTGATAGTTGTGATTTGTATTATGTTTTATGGTTCAATTTGTTAGGTATTTAGTATTAATTTGAGTGTTGAGTGTGTGTTTAGGGTTTAATTGTGATAGTTTGTGTGCTTAAGTGTTTTTATAGGTTAGTATGAGTCTTTGAACTTAAAAGTTAGGTTTTTTAGGCACCTTGATGTGTTTGTTAGTGTTTTATGGTCAACGGCGAAGGATGGAGAAGTTTCAGGTCAAAACTATGACCCACGAGACAGAAAGATATGAGCCACCAGGATCCAGGCCATGATCATGACACTTGGGCCTTATTTGTGACAGAAAGGGATAAATACTGGCCACGATCGTGCAGGAAGGGCCACGATCATGGCCTGAATCAGGCAGACACGAAAATAGGTAAAAACGTCAAGTTTCGAGGAACTTTTCAAACTGCTTCAACCCTGAATGAACCTTAGGGCTTCCAAGGTATTTAAGGAACATAAAGAATAGAGAAAGGAGATTTTGCATCAACCAAATTATGAAAAACCTAGAGAGCTTATCCTGAGATTTGAGGAAGGAATCGAAGGAAGAGAGACACGAAGAAGAAGCCTATATGGAATAATTCCCAAAACAGGAAGTTTCCAGCTATTGCTGCCCCTACTAATCCATTCCACTCATATTTTTTGATTTTATTTCAATTTTATTGATATATAGAACTGGGATAGTCGTTAAGAATAGGTTTTGTTGAATGTTGATTTATGTCTATGCTCACCTTTGGGATGTTTATTATTGGGTTATTATGATTTAATTTATGTCCATAATAATTCGGTAATAAACTGAGAGGGTGAATAGAGTGAAAATCATCAAATTAGGCTAACGAGAGTTAGGCAATTTGATAGATTCAAAATTGAAGCAAACTGGTAAAATCGTATAATAAGAGATCGTGCATAGGTTTTTGGTAGGTTATTAGCGTTAAAGATTATAACTCGAGAGAGAGTAATCCACCCAAGGACTGTCTAGACCCGATAATTTAGTAATTCCATAATCAATTAGGTTTTCATTGAGGTCAGATTAAAACCCCTTTCTCTGAATTGGTAGTTCCTAGGTTGATTCTTGGTTGGGTTGTGCAAATTGCTATCTTGTTTATAATTTCTGAATTTAATTCTTGTGATTGATTATTGATTGATTAATTTTCTTTTTAGTTGTTTATTTCAATTATTTGTGAATTTGAGTTAAGCCTTAGATTTTAGGATTAAACCTATGCGCTTATAATATTATCCAGGTTAAAAATATTAAAACTTATCATGCAAAAACCTGCGATCAAGTTTTTGGCACTACTGTCAGGGAAGCGATTAGTTTAGTTCTTTGTTCTAAGGCTTTTTAACTATCTTTTGTATTTAAGAAAAAACTAGGCATAAAGTAGACAACACATTAGCTTGGATATCACTAGACAATAATGGGGAATCTTAAGAGTTGAACACTAAAAAGAGATGGAAAGAACGATGGTGGAGGAATACATCATGGAGAGCGACGAAACTTATAGATGTTATGAGGCCATAACTTAATGCCTATCATTAAGGGATTATACTACCACCAGTGCAGGCGAATACGTTTGAGATCAAACTATCACTGCTAAACATGTTGCGAACCAACGTTCAATTCTACGGATTAGCCAATAAGGATCCCAATACTCATTTGGCTAATTTCTTAGAAATTTTCAATACCTTTTGATATATTGGGATGTCGAAAGATGAGGTTAGAATTAGGA
Organism: Erythroxylum alaternifolium; assembly: GCA_027478495.1. Taxonomy (NCBI): domain Eukaryota; kingdom Viridiplantae; phylum Streptophyta; class Magnoliopsida; order Malpighiales; family Erythroxylaceae; genus Erythroxylum; species Erythroxylum alaternifolium. Next base: position 6,493 of record JANIIA010002560.1, on the reverse strand, counting down.
TTTTTCCCTTTACACTTAGGGATTAAACTAAGGCCTGGTGGAATTCTCTTCACCCAACCAATGTCACAACTTGGGAGCAGTTGCTACAAGTTTTTATAGATAAGTATTTCCCTTTAAACAAGACAACAAGACTAATAAAGGAAATTATCAATTTCCAACAAAAAGTTGGGGAGTCTTTATATTAAGCATGGGAGCAGCATAAGGAGTTGCAAAGGAGCTATCCTCATCATAAGTTACCCAACGAATTCCTAGTGCAAACCTTTTACATTAGAGTTAATCCACCTATAAAGAGCACTATAGATGCAGCTGTTAGAGGATCATTCATAAGGAAAATAGTTGAAGCAACACACAATTTATTAGATGACATGACTTACACTGGTTTTCTTTGGACATTTGAACGAAGTAGAAAGCAGTCAACCTTTTGGGACCCAGGAGGAATGATTGATGCTGTAAATTCAATGACAACATTGTAGGCTGAGATTGATAACCTAACCAAGCAATTGAAAAGCTTAAAAACCACCTCCTCCTCTCCAGTCTCAGCAATGTAACACGAATATGAGTCATATGGACAAGAAAGTTATATCGTAGTCGATTGCTTCTTAGGGAAAAATAACAACATGGAGCAATTCAACTTTAATGGAGCACAAGTTAGCCAGGGAGATAGCAATCCTTATTCTAGCACATACCAGTCGGGGTGGCATAACCACCTAAATTTTCATTGGTCTAATAATACTGAGATTCAGTTTAGAAATCAAGGGTCACATAGATATCAACAGGATAAATACAATGACTATGAATCCAAACAGATAAGATCACGGACAAGCTCATAATTATTGATGAGGCCTAGAAGAGGTTATAAGAGCAAATTGACCAAGTAACAAGGACTCATGCCTCTTTTATTCTCAACTTGAAGGTTCAAGTGGAACAGCTTGCCAATATGTTATTTACAAAAAGTGTGGGAAGCTTTTCAAACATGGAAGTATATCCAAGAGAGCAACTTAAGGCTATCACACTTAGGAGTGGGAAAGGGTCAGGAGAACTAACAAATAAACCATCTGAAACTCACTCTATAAAAGATCAAGAGAAGTAGAAAAAGGATGAAGAAAAGAATGAGGACCCTTCCTATGTTCCTCCTCCACCTTACCTACTAAGAATACCATTCATAAGAGTTGATGATGTCAAATCTTCAAAAGAGCATAAGGATGAAGAATAGTTGACAACAAACATCGATTTTGAAGAAATTATGAAAATATTTGTTCGTGAAGCAAAAGAAGAAGAAGGAAAGGGAATGACAAAAGAAGAATAAGAGCAGCTCACCCTTTTACAAAACAAACTGCCAGACTTAATAGACGAAGTTTCATTATTCCCTATTTTATTAATAGTTTTTTAGTGAAAAATACATTACTGAAATTAACTAGTTTTTATAATTTTATCAATATTGTCCTTTTGATTATTTTGCAACGTGTAGCTTACTCACAGGCTACAAAATTGATGTTAAAAGAAAAGGGTGGAAGCAAGTCGCTCATAATTAGTCTTGGCTAAGTTTTAAAGGATGAAGGTTAAGCTAATGACCATAAATTAGCACGTTTAGTAGCTATATTTAAATTGTTGTGTAGTTAGGTTTGTTTTAAAAATAAGTTTTGAAATATTTGGAACGTTTTGGATTGCTAATTCTTTTGCTCTCTTGAATCACTTATAAGATAGGGAAACACTCTCGATGTTAAGCAAATTTGGTCTCAATACTATCGCCATCAAAACCTCTATTAGCGTAAACGCTTTCATATTCTAACTGTTTTCTTTCTATGTTTGTTAGTATTTTATTCTTATGTTTTTCGTATATTGTGCTCTAGTTCCCCTAGTGTGTTTATGTACCCTTCTCATATTGAGGACAGTGTGTTGTTCAACTGTCAACCTTGAGTGTGAATTTTGCATATTATATGATAGGTTGTTCAAATTACATGATGTAAATCATGTGAATGTGTCAATGGCTAGGACTTAATGAGATAGATTTAACCCTAAACATAGTCTTTTACATTGAGAATATTTATTAGCTTGTGAAATCAGTAACTAAGTTACTTAGGGTTAAATATGCTGCTTAATTAGGATACGATGTTAGTCTATTCACCCTAGGAATTTGTCATGCTCATTTATAATTTTAGGCCAACCAACTAAGTAGTATTATTAGTACATTTTCTTGAGAATGATTATCTAAAGAAATCAGGTAAGCAAAATTTTGTGTTAAAAAAGTTGTATAATTTTAACTAAAATAACTATTCTGGTAGCCTTTGAGTTATGAATAGAGCTAGTAGCCAGTTGAGAATGTGATGTAGCAAAGTAACTGGATCGTCACGCATCATAAATGTGTGCCTTCATGTAAAATGTCTATAATGACATTCCATCCAAGCAGCTTAATAACAACATGACTTAGTTAAGTACCCAGATTGACATTCATAAAAAATGTTTACCTCTGTATAAAAGACGAGGTTCGTGTCCTTAAAGAAAAATTAACAAAAAGAATGTTTTCAAATTAAAACCTACTAAACTTGTTAGTAGCTTAATTTTTCATGAAAACCTACTAAGGAACAACTACACTTTTATTTTGACTAAATGATTATCAATGCGTGTGTGCAAATGACAGGGGTGAATAGACTCAACATTAAAATTTTGATTTGTTTTTCTATTGAGTCCAAGGTGCTTAGCCGCAGATTTTGTATGTTAACAATTTGGAATAACTTGAATGATTGTGTTTAGAGTTTAATTATTTCGTGAAGTTGAAGCCATTGCCTCATTTGTTGCATTATGTTTTTAAGTGTGGAGATGTTGGTAGTTATGATTTGCATTATTTTTTAGGGTTCAATTTTTTAGGTATTTGGTGTTAATTTGAGTGTTGAGTGTGTGTTTAGGTTTTAATTATGTTATTTTATGTGTTTAAGTACTTTTATAGGTTAGTATAAGTTTTTTAACTTAAATGTTATGTTTTTTAGGTACCTTGATGTGTTTGTTAGTGTTTCAGGGTCAACGGAGAAGAACAAGGAAGTTTCAGATCAAAACTACAACCTACAATTGTGGCACAATAGGCCACGATCATGACAGAAAGATGTGAGCCACAGGATCTAGGCCACGATCGTGACACTTTCATCAGGATCATGATAGAAAGTTCTTAACTATGCCATGATCGTGACAGAAAGGGATAAATATTTGTTACGATCATGCAGGCAGGGTCACGATCGTGAGTTACATTGGGCAGAAATGAAAATAGGTGAAAACATCAAGTTTTGGGGAACTTTTTGGATCATTTTGACCCTAAATAAACCTTTGGGCTTCCAAGGAATTTAAGGAACACAAAGAAGAGAGAAAGGAGCTTTTACATAAACCAAATTATGAAAACCCTAGAGAGCTTATCGAGAGATTTGAGGAAGGAATGGAACTAAGAGAGATACGAAGAAGAAGCCTATGTAAAGTACTTCTCAGAATAGGAGGTTTCCCGTTGTTGCTGCCTAATTTCAATTTTATTGATGTATAGAATTGGGATATTCGTTGAGAATGGGTTTTGTTGAATGTTGATTTATGTTTATACTCACCTTTGGGATTTTTATCTTTAAGATTAATGAAGTTTGATTTATTGTGTTTTTATGAAGTTATTTTGATTTAATTTATGTTCTTAATAATTCGATAATAAACTGAGAAGGTGAACCGAAAATCATCAAATTAGCCTAATAAGAGTTAGGTACTTTGATAGATTAAGAATTGAATCAAATCGGTAAAATCGTCTAACGAGAGATCATACATAGGTTTTTGGTAGGTTATTGGACAATTTTAGAATTAATTTAGGTTTTGGATTAATTGGAAATCTAGAGATTACAATTCCATAATCTAAATTAGGGTTAAGGATTATAGCTCTAGAGAGAGTAATCCACCCTTGGACCGTCTAGACCTAGTAATTGAGTGATTCCAAAATCAATTAGCTTTTCATTAAGGTCAGATTAAAACCCCTTCTCTCACTTGGTAGTTCCTAGGTTGATTTTTGATTGAGTTGTGTAGATTGCTATCTTGTTTATAATTTCTGAATTTAATTTTTGAGATTGATTATTAATTAATTAATTTTCTGCTTAGTTGTTTATCTCAGTTATTTGTGAATTTGAGTTAAGCCTTAGATTTTAGGACTAAATTACCCCTCCTCGTAGGATCGATACCTTAAGTAGTACGCGAACAACCTGTGTGCTTGTGGTATTATAGAGGTTAAAAATATTAAAACTTATCATACAGAAAGCTACAATCATGCTCAAGGTGGTTCAAATGAATTGTACAATGGTAGCGTAGTCATTGATTTTACAATTTGCACATGAGCTACCATGCCCTGGATGCCACTCTCCCTCTGATTCTCCTTCCTTCGCCTTCTTCTTCTCAACCATTTCTTTCTAAATGCTTCCCAAGATCCTCAATATCTTCCCATTGTCCACGAGATTCGATTTCTTTGATATTAATTGGAGGTAAGGGGGAACTGTTGTCTTTCTTTGACACTTTGAATGTTATATGATATTTGTCGACCCTTAGAGTTAGTTCACCTCCATCAACGTCAAATTATGAAGCGTGTAGTAGCCAAGAATGGTCGTCCAAGGACTGTAGGGGTTTTCACATCTTCTCTAATATCCAATAGATAAAAGACTCTGAGGAGGGTAAATATATTGATCTGCACTTGGACATCTTCAATAATCCCCTTTGGCCAATGACCTGTTTTGTATACCGTCTTCACTAGAATCTTTATAGATTCTAACTTTCCTAACCCCAATTTTTGACTAAAGGTATAAGGCATCAAATTGGTACTTGCTCCTAAATCTACAATTGCCCTGTCTTTGTTGACTCCATTGATACTGCAAGGAATGTAAAACTCCCCCATGTCCTTTTTCTTCTATGCTATATTAGGGTTTTCTTCTGCTATGCGTTCCTTAACCTTCCTCTTATTTAATTCCTTTAGTGTGACCTTCGTTTGTAGATGTTCCGTTATGTTTCAACCTTGTTTAATTCAACCTCCTTAGAATTCCTCGTTATTCTACTTGAAGTTGACTTTAGTTGAGCTAAGATAGGGTACAAAAATTCAGGACAAGGTTCCTTGGTTGGCTCGAGTACGAGCTCACTTGGTAGGAATTCCATAATTACTTGTCCTTCTCCCTTATCTACATCTTCCTTTGCATGTTCAAGTTTCTTTTCCTGGGTTTGAGTAATGGCCATGGTCTGTTCCTTTGGGTTAGACTTGATATTACTTGGAACGGTTACTCGATATTACTTGGAAGGGTTCCTACATTCCAAGTAGAAATTACCTCTGCTAGTTAACCTACTTGGACCTCTAGATTGTGCATTGAAGAGGCGTGGTTTTTAATGACTTGCTGGAATTTGCTTTCAAGCGTTATATGTGAATCTTCCATGCCTCCAATGTTATCTAAAATCTTATCTAACTTGGATTCCATTAAAATTGGTTTATCTTGTTGGAAACTTGGTTGTCCTTGCGATCTTAACTATCCTTCAGCATTACTTGTCCACAAGAAGTTAGGATGATTCTTCCACTCAGGGTTGTATATGTTGGAATAGGGATTGTTTCCCCTTCCTCGTCCATATTGAGCTCCCATATAATTAACTTGCTGTGAATTGCTGTCCTTCATCAAGAAATAGTTCACCGTATCATGATCCTTCTATCCATAGATTTCACACTTAAGTTGCACAGCTTTTACTGGAGTTTAGGACGAAGCCTTCCTGTTGTTAAGCTGTCAAGTTAAGTTGTCAATTTTATCTTCCATCTCCATTATTTGATCAATAGTTACAATGCCTTTGTGTTCTCAAAAAGTAGTGGCTTGTTTACTTTGCTTGTTCATCTATAGGCAGCTATTACTTGCCATCTTCTCAATAAACTCTTCAGCTTCATCCACTGTCTTTCTCATCAGTCTTCCTCCTAAAGCTGCGTCAATTATGCCTCTCATATGTAGAGTTACTCCATTATAAAACATTTGTAACAAAAATTCCTTGGGTAAATCATAGTGTGGCATTTCCGTTGCAAATCCTTGTATCTTTCCCACACTCTATAAATCAAGTCCTTGTCACTTTATTGGAAGTTGGTAATTTCCTTGATAATCTTCGCAGTCTTGGTAAGGGGAAAATACTTATCTAAAAAGGCATGAACCAACTGATCCTACGTTGTGACATTGGCTAAGTTAAGGGAATGATACCAAGCCTTTGCTCTACCTTTAAAGGTAAAAGGAAAAAGCCTAATCATCATTGTATCTTCCGACATCTGATGGTATCGAAAGGTATCATAGATTTCAAGAAAGTTCACTATATGTGTTGTAACACCCCACTCCCGCTGGATCCGAACCCAATATCGATGGTGATACCCGAATCTGTGCCCCGCGAGAATGGCGTGTCATGTCACTTACCATTTAAAAACTCGGTATACTTTTTTTTTGAATTTAAAACTCTTATCAATGGTCATAAATGTGGGCCC
>JANIIA010002454.1:0-14360 GCA_027478495.1 Erythroxylum alaternifolium | reverse complement strand
GCCACCGCGCACGGCGCAGCTGATCCCACCGCAGCATCACACTTTTCCTCTGCCCTCTATGGCAATTCTATGCAGACATGCTCACCGCAAAGGACTGTTCCGCTCGCTTTGCGGATGTACATGTTGTGTCGGTCAGTCAGCAGCTGAGGCATCATTTTCTTTTCGTCATCATCTGACCTGGCCAGTAGCAGCCTGAGTCCGTCTTTCGCTCTAGTTTTGCGATGCAACCGATATCTTCGATCTTATGTCGCATTGGCTCTTCGGGTCTGAGAATAAGTCGCCGAACCATCGTCGATTGGGTCGTGAGCCAACGTATTCCTTGCGGCAAACCCTGCTTAGCCACACACACTACACACAAAGGCATGCTGAGCGGTGTCCTAGATTCAGATGGGGCATGAATGCACTACACACCCACGCATCACGGCATCGCTCTCAGCGTCCACACCAGTTCATCTGCTACCGCATGGATGCAGGACATGTGATTCTCTTGCCCAATGGGTGATCTTCAATGTCCCATAAACCCATTTGGGATGACATGAGATCTTCGATCTGGTGCCTTATCTCAATGTGGCATCGTGAACGAGATTGCTCAACTCGACTCTAAAGCCGTGTCACAATTTAGTCAGCCCTTCTCCACCGGATCTTGTAACGTCTATTCTGGTCACTACTGTAATGGTAGCCACAGCCACATAAACGGCCCTGTGGATTTTGTGCAATGCGTACATCCTAGACGGTCAGGCTGTTACTTTGTGTCCAGCCGTTTACCCGGTCAAGCGCATACATTATGTCGCAGCTCAAGTGATAAATTGAATTGGAGAGGTTCATAGTGATTTTTCAATTTTTAGAGAATTATGAAAATTTTCTGGGAATTTTTCAGAACTGTTTCCGGACCCGGAAAATTGTCAAGTGACCGATAGGGGTCATCCAGTAGTGAAAATTGTGTCCAATGGCAATGAAAATTTAGACACATGAAATTGGGAATTTTTGGAATGAGCCATTGGAAATTGGAGAGAAATTGAAGTGAATTGAGAAGAAAGTGAGTGACAAATGGGAATGTGACACTTGTCACATTGTTAAATGAATTAAATTCATTCCTTTAAGAGTCTTCCACGACTCTTCTCTTTAAGCTTCTTGTACCTTCTGTTGTAAAGAGTTAAAAGTGAGTTAGACATGAGATTTCTCTCATCCGAAGGTGTGTCTTCTTGATTTGGTTCTTTGGAAAGCTTGGTTACTTTCTTCACCTATCCATCTCCATACACTTTACTCTCTCCTCTTAAAGTCACCATATCAAGCTCAAAATCTCACCTTTCACCATGATGATGAGTGATGCCGTGAGTGAGAAGAAAAAGAGAATCATAAAAATTTGGAAAGTTGGAGATTTGGTGAATTTGAAGAGTGATTGGTAAGTTATGCTTTCCTATGTGTTTAATTAATCATTTCATGCATAAATTGTGTCATGCCATGCATGAATTTCATGAATCTATGTCTTGAATGATTTGGGCATATATGTAGTAGAAGATGAATGATTGAAGTGTTATAGTGAGGGAAAGAATTGAATGTTGTGTAGGTAAATTATTATGTTTTAGATGAAATTGAATTGATGGAAATTTGAGTGAGAGAGTTGCTGCCACTTTTAGACCTAATAGTGAGAGATTGGTTTTGAGATGAGTAGAGTGCAATTGTGAAGTGAATTGTGGTCTAAATTGAGTGAAATTGGTATAGGAGAAGATGAATGAAAGATTAGGATCAAATCAGGAAAAATGTGTTTTATGTCATTTCAGTGTTTTGGCCATTCCCACTATAGGTGCCTAGTGATCGTGCGAACAGGCTTTTTTCCCACTAAAGGTGCCTCAAGAACTTGCCAACGAGCTATTTTTCTCACCAAAAGTGCCTAATGACTGTGACAACGTGCTGTTTTCCCACTAAAAGTTTGCTAATGGTCTGTCTTGCCCACTAATGTGTGCCAACAGGCTGTTTTGCCTATTGAAGTTGTGTGAACGGGTTGTTTTTCCTACCAATGGTTTCCAACAATATATTGTTCTCGCATAAGGTGCCTAGCGACCATGCCAATGGGTTGTTTTACCCACTAAAGGTGTACCAATGGACTGTTCTACCTACCGAAGGTGTGCCAATGGGATGATTTTCCCACCGAAGATGCCCAATTGGTTGCTCTTCCCCCCAAAGGTGCCTAGCCACTGCGCCAATGTGATGGTCTTCCCACTGAAGGTGCTCAATTGGCTATTTTCCCGCTGAAGGTGCCTATCGACCCTAACAGCGTGATGCTTGGCCCACCGAAGGTGTACTAATAGGTTGTTTTTCCCATTAAAGGTACTAAGTGACCCTACCAACAAGCTGTTTTCCCACTGTAGGTGCCTAGCGACTATGCCAACGGGCTGTTCTACCATTGAAGGTGTCTGACGACCCTTCCAATAGGCTATTTTTCCCACCAAAAGTGCCTAGTGATCGTGCCAACGTGCGATTTTTCCCACTGAAGGTGTGCCAACAGCTTGTTTGTCTACCAAATATATGCCAATAGGTTGTTTTACCTGCAGAAAGTCTGTGAACGGGCTATTTTTACCACCGATGCTATCCAATGGGTTGTTTTCTCGTTGAAGGTGCTTAGCAACCGTACCAACGGGCTGCTTCGCCTACCAAAGGTGCCTAGTGACCCTGCCAGTGGACTGTTTTCCCACTGTAGGTGCCTAGTGACCATGTCAATAGGCGGTTTTTCCCACAGAAGGTGTCAACAGGATGTTTTTCCTACTGACGTTGCCTAGCGAATGTGTCAATAGGCTATTTTGCCCATTAAACTTGCCTAGCAACCCTGTCAATGCGTTATTTTTCCAAACACAAGTGCCCAACGGATAGTTTTTCCCACCTAACATGCTTAGCGAACATGCCAATGGGCCATTTTGCCCATTGAACTTGCCTAGTAACCCTGTCAATGGGTTGTTGTGCCCACTAAAGGTTTCTAACTTGTTGTTTTTCCCATCGAAGGTCTCTAGAGACCATACGGGCTTTTTAGCACATTAAAATTCCCCAACGAGCTGTTTTGCCCACTAAAGTTGCCCAATGGGCTGTTTTCCCACCGAAGGTGCATAACGACCGTGCCAACAGGCTATTTTACCCATTGATGGTGTGCCAATAGGTTGTTTTACCCACTGAAGGTGCCTAGCAACCGTGCCAATGCACTGTTTTACTGGTCAAGATGTGCCAATTGGTGGTTTCTCCCACTGAACCTACCTAGCAATTGGGCCAACCAGCTGTTTTACCCATATGAGGTGTGCCAACGGGCTATTTTGCCTATCGAATGTGTGCCAAAGGGCTATTTTGCCTACTAAAGGTATAGGAACGGGCCTTTTTTTGCCACCAATGGTGCCCAATGGATAGTTTTTCCCACCTATGGTGCCTAGTGACAATGTAAACGGGCTATTTTCCTACCAAAACTGCCTAACGACAGTGCCAAAAGGCTATTTTGTCTATCGAAGGTGTACCAACGGGTTTTTTTCCCATTGAAGGTGCCTAGAAATTGTGCCAACTAGCTGTTTTTCCACCCAAGGTGCGCCAATAGGTTGTTTTGCCCACCAAATGTGTGCCAACGAATTGTTTTTCCGACTGAAGGTGTACGAACAGGCCATTTTTGCCACCGATGGTGTCCAACAGACAATTTTTCCCATCTAAGATGCCTCGCGACCTTGCCAAAGGACCGTTTTCCCACTATATGTGCTTAGTGACTGTGCGAACAGACTTTTTTCCAACTAAAGGTGCCTCACCAAAAGTGGTTAGTGATCATGCCAACGTGCTATTTTTCCCATTGAAGGTGTGCCAATGGGCTGTCTTGCTCACCAATTGTGTGCCAACAAGCTATTTTGCCTACTAACGATGTGTGAACGGGTTGTTTTTCCTACCAATAGTTCCCAACAAAATGTTGTTCCCACTTAAAGTGCCTAGCGACCGTGCCAACGGGTTGTTTTGCCAGCCAAAGGTGTGCCAACGGGTTGTTTTGTCTACCAAAGGTGTGCCAACGGGCTATTTTTCCCATCGAAGATCCCCAACGGGTTATTTTCCCACCAAAGGTGCCTAGCCACCGTGCCAATATGATGGTTTTCCCATCGAAGGCACCGAATGGGTTGTTTTCCAGCTGAAGGTGCCTAACAACCCTGCCAATAGGTTGCTTGGCTCATTGAACGTGTGCCAATAGTCTGTTTTTCCCACCAAATGTGCTTAGCAGCCTTGCCAACAGGCTATTTTCCCTCTGTAGGCACCTAACGACTGTGCCAACGGGCTGTTTTCCCATTGAAGGTACCTGACGACCCTTCTAATAGGCTATTTTTCCCACTAAAATTGCCTAGTGATCATGCTAATGTGCTATTTTTCCTGCCGAAGGTGTGCCAATGGGTTATTTTGCCTACCAAATCTATGCCAATAGGTTGTTTTACCTACAAAATGTGTGTGAATGGGCCATTTTTTGCCACCGATGCTATCCAATAGGCTCTTAGCGCCTGAGACCCTACCACCAGGCTACTTTGCCCATCGAAGGTGCACCAATGAAATGTTTTTTTCACCGAAGGTGCCTAATGACCTTGCCAATGGACTGTTTTCCCACTGTGGGTGCCTAATGACCCTGTCAATGGGCAGTTTTGCCCACTAAAGGTGCCAACGGGATGTTTTTTGCATTGAAGGTGCCTAGCAAATGTGCCAATAGGCTATTTTCCCACTAAATGTGCTACTGGGTTATTTTACACATCGAAGTAGTGCCAACACATTGTTTTTCCCACCAAAAGTGTCCAAAGAACTGTTTCTCCCACCTAAGGTGCCTAGTGAATGTGCCAACGGGCTATTTTGCCCATTGAACATGCCTACCGACCCTATCAATAAGCTGTTGTGCCCATTAAAAGTGGCCAATAGGTTGTTTTTCCTAGCTAAAGTGTCTAATGACCTTACAGGCTATTTAGCCCACTAAAGTTTCCCAATGAACTATTTTGCCCACTAAAGTTGCCCAACAGATTGTTTTTCCCACTGAAGGTGCCTAATGACTGTGCTAACAAGTTATTTTGCCCATCAATGGTGTGCCAACGGGTTGTTTTTCCCACCAAAGGTGCCTAGGAACCGTGCCAACGTGTTGTTTTACCGATCGAAGGTATGCCAATGGGTAGTTTTTCCCACCAAACTTGCCTAACAATCAGGCCAACGAGCTATTTTACCCACACGATGTGTGCCAACGAGCTGTTTTACCCACCAAATGTGTGCCAAAGAGCTGTTTTGCCTATTAAAGGTGTGTGAACGAGCCTTTTTTCCACTAATGGTGCCCAACGGATAGTTTTTCCCACCTATGGTGCCCAGCAACCGTGTCATCGGACTATTTTTCCACTGAAAGTGCCTAGCGACAGTGCCAACGAGCTATTTTTCCCATCGAAGGTGTGCCAACAGTTTGTTTTTCCCACCGAAGGTGCCTAGAAATCATGCCAACAAGCTGTTTTCCCACCAAAGGTGTGCGAATAGGCTGTTTTGCCCACTGAATGTGTGCCAATGGGTTGTTTTTTCGATTAAACATGTGTGAACAGGCCATTTTTGCCACCGATGGTGCCCAATGGATAATTTTTCCCATCTAAGGTGCCTAGCGACCCTGCCAATGGTATGTCTTCCCATTGTAGGTGCCTATTGATCGTGCAAATGGGCTTTTTCCCACTAAAGGTGCCTCACAAACCTGCGAACGGGCTATTTTTCTCACCAAAAGTGCCTAGTGACCATGCCAACGTGCTATTCTTCCCACTGAATATGTGCCAATAGGCTGTCTTGCCCACCAAATGTGTGCCAACAGGTTGTTTTTCCTACTGAAGGTTTATGAATAGGCTATTTTTCCTACCAATGGTTCCCAACAAAATGTTGTTCCCACATAAGGTGCCTAGCGACTGTGCCAACGGGCTGTTTTACCTACCAAAGGCATGCGTACGAGATGTTTCTGCCACTGAAGCTACCTAATAGGTTGTTTTCCTACTGAAGGTGCCTAGCCACCATGCCAATGTGATGGTTTTCACACTGAAGGTGCCCAAATTGTTGTTTTCTGGTTGAAGGTGCCTATCGACCCTGCCAACGGGCTGCTTGGGCCCCTAAAGGTGTGCCAACAGGCTATTTTTCCCACTAAAGGTGCCTAGTAGCCCAGCCAACACTCTATTTTCCCACTATAGGTGCCTAGCGACTGTGCCAATGGTCTGTTTTCCCATTGGAGGTGCCTGAAGACCTTTTCAACAGGCTATTTTTCCCACCAAAAGTCCCTAGTGACCATGCCAACGAGCTGTTTCCCATCGAAGTGCCAACGGGTCGTCTTGCCCACCAAATATGTGCCAATTGGCTATTTTGCCTACTAAAGGTGTGTGAACGGGCTATTTTTGCTATCGATGGCTCCCAATGGAATGTTGTTCCCATATAAGGTGCCTAACAACCGTGCCAACGGGCTATTTTGACCACCAAAGCTGTGCCAACGTGCTGTTTTGCCTACCGAAGGTATGCCAACGTGCTGTTTTCCCCACCAAAGCTATGCCAACGGACTATTTTGCCTATTGAAGGTGTACCAATGGGTTGTTTTCCCACCGAAGCTGGGACAAGAGGCTATTTTCCTATCGAAGGTGAGTAGCGACTGTGTCAATGGGCTATTTTCCTATTGAAGGTGCCTAGCGACCCTGCCAACGGGCTATTTTGCGCACTAAAGATGTGCCAATAGGCTATTTTTCCTACCGAAGGTGCCTAGTGACCTTGCCAATAGGTTGTTTTGCCCACCAAAGGTGCCTAGCGACTGTGTCAATGGGTTTTTTTGTCACTAAAGATGCCTAGCGACCTTTACCAACTCACTATTGTTCCTACCGAAAGTTCTTAACAACCATACCAACGTGTTGTTTTTCCCACTGAAGGTGCCTAGTGACTATGCCAACGGGCTTTTATCCCCACTGAAGGTGTGCCAACGGGTTACATTTCTAGCAAAAAGTGCCCAACGGAATGTTTTTTCCTCCAATGGTGCCTAGCCATTGTGCCAATGGGCTGTATTACACACCGAAGGAGCCTTGTGACCTTGCCAACTTGCTATTTTGTCCACTGAAGATGCCCAACAGACTGTTTTTCCCACCGAAGGTGCCCAAATGGTTGTTTTGTCTACCAAAGGTGTGGCAACGTGCTCTTTTTCCAACCAAAGGTGCCCATCGGGGTATTTTCTCACTGAAAGTGCCTAGCGACCCTGCTAATGGGTTGTTTTGCCCACTGAAGGTGCCTAGTGACCCTACCAATGGGCTGTTTTGCCATTGAAAGTGCCTAGCAACTATGTCGATAGGTTATTTTTCCTTTTGAAGGAGCTTAGCTATGGTGCCAATGTGCTGTTTTTCCCATTGAAGGTGTTTAAAAACTGTGCAAATGGGCGAGTTTGCCTACGAAAGGTGTGTCAACGGGCTATTTTGCTCACCAAAGTTATGCCAACGAGCTGTTTTTGGCACCGAAGATGCCCGACTGGCTATTTTCCCATTGAAGGTGCCTAGTCACTATGCCAACATACTGCTTTCCTACCGAAGGTGCCCAATAGGTTATTTCCCATTAAAGGTGCCTAGCAACCCTGCCAATGGGCATTGCCTAGCAACCTTAACAATGGGTTTTCTTGCCTACTGAAGGTGCCTAACAACTGTGTCAACGGGTTGTTTTCCCATTGAAAGAGCCTAGCGACCTTGCCAATGGGCCACTTTTCCCATCAAAAATGCTTAGCGAACTTGCCAATCTATTGTTTTTCCCACCGAAGGTGTGCCAATGGGCTATTTTTTCGTTAAAGGTGTTCCAACGGGCTGTTTTCCCACCAATGGTGCCTAGAGATCGTGTCGGTTGGCTTTTTTGCCCATCAAAGGTGTTCCAATGAGTTGTTTTCTACCAATGGGCTATTTTTCCAATCGAAGGAGCCCAACGGGTAGTTTCTCCCACAGAAGGTGCTTAGCAACTCTGCCAATGAGTTTTTTTGCACACTGAAGATGCTTAGTGACCCTACCAACGGACTATTTCTCCCACCAAAAGTGCCTAACGACCATACCAATGTGTTGTTTTTTCCACCGAAAGTGTGCCAGCGGGCCATTTTTCCCACTTAAAGTGCCTAACGACCATGCCAATGGGCTTTTTTATGCATTGAAGGTGTGGCAGTGGGTTGTTTTCCAAGCAAAAGTGCCCAATCGACTATTTTTCCCACCTAAAAATGCCTAGCGACCATGCCAACAGGATATTCTGCCCACTGAAGATGCCCAATGGGATGTTTTTCTAATTGAACGTGTCTAGCGACAGATATAGTGGGCTATTTTTCCCACCAAAGGTGTGTCATCGGGTTGTTTTACCCATTGAAGGTGCCTAAAGTGATATTTTTCCTTCGAAAGTGCCTAGTGACTATGGCAACTGACTATTTTACCCACAGAAGGTGTGCCAATGAGCTATTTTACCCACTGAAGGGGCCTAGAAACCTTGTCAAGTAGGTGTTTTCCCACTCAAGGTGCTTAGCGATAATGCCAACAGGTTATTTTTCCCCCCGAAGGTGCCTAACGACTGTGCCAACATGTTGTTTTTGCCACCGAAGGTGGCTAGCGACTGTGCCAATAGACTATTTTGCCCACCAAAAGTCTACCAACAAGTTG
Organism: Erythroxylum alaternifolium; assembly: GCA_027478495.1. NCBI lineage: Eukaryota > Viridiplantae > Streptophyta > Magnoliopsida > Malpighiales > Erythroxylaceae > Erythroxylum > Erythroxylum alaternifolium. Next base: position 5,712 of record JANIIA010002454.1, on the reverse strand, counting down.
TTTTGCCTACCAAATGTGTGTCAACAGGCTGTTTTTCTCACTTAAGGTTACCAACAGAGTGTTTTTCCTATCAAAGGCACTAAGCGAATATGCCAACGGGTTGTTTTCCCACAGAAGGTGCCCAACGAGCTATTTTTTCCACCAAAGGTGTGCTAACGGGTTGTTTTTCCCGTTAATGGTGCCCAACGAGCTATTTTCCCATCAAAGGTGCCTAGAAACCCCGGCAATGAGCTGTTTTGCCCACTGAAGGTAGGCCAATAGGTTGTTTTTCTCACCGAAGGTACCTAGCGACCCTGCTAATCAATTTTTTTGCTTATTAAAGGTGCTTAATAGTCGCGCCAACAAGCTATTTTCCTACTGAAGATGCCTGGAGAAACTTCCAATGGGCTACTTCCCCACCGAATGTGTGCCAACGTGCTGTTCTTCCCACTAAATGTGTGCTAACAGACTATTTTGCCTACTCAAGGTGTACAAAACGGACCGTTTTGCCACCGATGGTGCCCAATGGACAATTTTTCCCACATAAGGCACCTATCTACCATGCCAATAGGCTGCTTTACTAACTGAATGTTTGTTAATGGGCTATTTTTCCCGCTGAAGGTCCATGGTGACCATGCCAACAGGCTATTTTACCCATTGAAGGTGTGCCAACAGACCGTTTTGCCCATTGAAGGTGCCCAACGGATTGTTTTCCCACCGAATGTGTATCTACGAGTTGTGTTTCCCACCAAAGGTGCCTAGTAACTGTACCCACATGCTGTTTTTCCCACCAAAGGTATGTCAACAGGCTGTGTTGCCTACCAAACGTGTACCAACATGTTGTTTCTCCTACTGAAGGTATGCCAATAGGCTATTTTGCCGACACAATGTTTCCCAACGAGTAGTTTTTCCCACTAAAAGTGTCTGGCGATCGTGCCAATGGGCTTTGTTGTCCATCGAAGGTGTGCCAACGGGTTGTTTTGCCCATTAAAGGCTCATCAACGAGTTGTTTTGCCCCCCAAAGGTGTGCCAACGAGATGTTTTTTCCACAAAAAGTGGCTAATGGGCTGTTTTCCCATCGAAGGTGCGTAGCAACTGTGCCAATGGGCTATTTTTTGAACAGAAGGTGACCAACGGGATGTTTTCCTACTGAACGTGCCTAGTGACCCTGCCAACGGACTATTTTACCCACCGAAGGTGTTCCAACGGGCTGTTTCTCCCACCGAAGGTGCCTAATGATCGTTCCAACATGCTATTTTTCCAACGAAGGCGCCTAACGATCATTCCAATGGGGAATTTTGTCTACCAAAGGTTTACTGGTGAGCTATTTTCCGCACTGAAGATTCCTAGCGACCATGCCAACAGGCTATTTTTTCCACCGAAGGTATGCCAGCTAGTTGTTTTTCCTATCGAAGGTGCCTAGCGACTGGGTCAACGAGCTTTTTGCTCATCAAAGGTGTGCCAACTAGATGTTTTTCCCTTTGAAGGTGCCCAACGGGCTGTTTCTCCCTCTCAAGGTGCCTAGTTACTATTCCAGCGGGCTGTTTTGCCCATCGAAGGTGTGCCAATGAGCTATTTTGCCCCCTAAAGCGGCCTAGAAAACCCTGCCAATGAGGTGTTTTCCTACTAAAGGTGCCTAGTGACAATACCAATAGGCTATTTTTCCCACCGAAGGTGCCTAGCGACTGTGCCAATGTGTTGTTTTTGCCACCAAAGGTGCCTAGCGACCTTGTCAATAGGTTGTTTTGCCCACTAAAGGTGTGGCAACGGGTTGTTTTGCCTACCAAAAGTGTGCTAACGGGCTGTTTCCCATCGAAGGTTACCAATGGACTATTTTTCCTACCTAAGGTTCCTAGCGATTATGTCAACGGGCTGTTTTGCGCACTAAAGGTGCCTAACAACCCTACCAATGCCTATTTTACCCACTGAAGGTGCCCATCGGGCTGTTTTTCCCAAATGTCTATTTTGCGAACCAAAGGTGTGCTAATGGGTTGTTTTTCCCACCAAAGGTATCTAGCAACCAACGGGCTTTTTTGCTCACTAAAGGTGCCTAACGACCCTACCAACATCCTGTTTTGCCCACTGAAGGTGCCTATTTTACCCACCGAAGGAGCCCAAATGGTTGTTTTGTCGACCAAAGTTGTGCGAATGGGTTGTTTTTCCCACCAAAGGAGCCTACCGACCCTGCCAATCGGCTGTTTTGCCCATTGAAGGTGCCCAACGATGAACCAATGAGCTATTTTCCCATTTAAGGTGCCTAGCAACCCTACCAACAGATTTCACATCAAAAGTGCCAAACGACCATGCCAACATGATGTTTTTTCTACCGAAGATGTTTTAGGCGGCTATTTTTCCTGCCAAAAGTGCTGGGCGATCATAACAACGGGCTTTTTTGCCTAATGAAGGTGTGTCAATGGGCTGTTTTTCCTATCAAATGTGCCCAACTGACTGTTTTCCCGTATAAGGTGCCTAGAAACTGTGCCAACAGAGTATTTTACCCACTGAGGGTGCCTAGCAACCCTACCAATGGGCTATTTTGCCCGTCAAAGGTGTGCCAACAGGTTGTTTTGCCCATTGAAGATGCCCAATAGTTTGTTTTTGCCACTAAAGGTGCCTAGCAACCATGCCAATGGGCTATTTTATCCACTGAATATGCCAACGGGCTATTTTACACACCTAATGACTGCCCACAAGCCATTTTTCCCACCGAAGTTGTGCCAACAAGCTATTTTCCCACTGAAGGTGTGTAATGGCCGTGCTAACTGGCTGTTTTGCCTACCAAAGGTGTGCCAACAGGCTATGTTTCCTATTAAAGGAGCCTAGCGATAGTGTCAATAGACTATTTTGCCTACTGAAGGAGTGCCAACGGGCTATTTTGCCAACTGAAGGTACCTAACAGGCTGTTTTGCCAATGAAGGTCTACCAATGAGCTGTTTTCCCTCTCAAGGTGCCCATCGGGCTATTTTTTCCACAAAATGTATGCCAACAGGCTGTCTTTCCCACCCAAGATGCCCAACAGGCTGTTTCCCACCCAAGATGCCCAACGAGCAGTTTTGCTTACCGAAGGTGTGCCAACGGACTATTTTTCGCATCAAAGGTGCCTAGCAACCTTACGAACAAGCTATTTTGCCCACTGAAGGTGCCTAGCAACCCTACCAACAAGTTGTTTTCCCTTTAACGGAGCCTTGGGACCTTGCCAATAGGCTATTTTTTCCACCGAAGGTACCTAGTAACTGTGCCAATGTACTATTTTTCTTACCAAAGATGCCTAGCGGCCATGTTAGTGGGCTGTTTTTCCATTGAAGATGTGGCAATGGGCTCTTTTTCCCACCAAAGGTGCCTAGCAATTGTGCCAACGTTCTGTTCTTCCCACCAAAGGTGCCTAACGACAATGCCAATGAGATAATTTCCCATTAAAGGTGCCTAGCGACGCTGCTAACAGTCTGTTTTTCAAACAAAAAGTGCCTAATGACCATGTCGTGTTGTTTTTTCCATCGAGGATGTGTAAGCGGGCTATTTGTCCCACCGAAAGTGCCTAGCTATCGTGTCGACAGGCTTTTTTGCCCAACGAAGGTCTGCCAATGGGATGTTTTTCCCACCAAAAGTGCCCAACAAACTATGTTTCCTACTGAAGGTGCCAAGCAATTGTGCCAACGAGGTATTTTGCTCACCGAGGGTGACTAGGCACCCTACCAACGGGTTGTTTTGCCCACCAAAGATGTTCCAATGGGTTGTTTTGCCCACTAAAGGTGCCCAATGGGTTGTTCAACTCACTAAAGGTGCCCAATGGGTTGTTTTTCCAACCAAAGGTGCCTAGCGACCATGCCATTACCTAGAAAGCATGCGAACGGGCTATTTTATCCACCAAATGTGCCAATGGGTGCCCACTGAAGGAGTGCCAACAAGCTATTTTCCCCACCGAAGGTGTGCTAACGAGCTATTTTTCCTACCAAAGGTGTGTAGCGACCGTGCCCTCCGGCTGTTTTGCCTATCGAAGGTGTACTAATGGGCTACTTTGCCTACCAAATGTGTGCCAACGGGCTGTTTTGCTTACCAAAGGTGCCTAGTGACCCTATCAACGGGTTGTTTTGCCTACCAAAGATGCCTAACGACGTGCCAATGGGCTATTTTCCTCCTGAAGATGCCCAGCGACCCTGCCAACGGACTGTTTTTCACACCGAAAGTGCCAATGACCTTACCAACGTGTTGTTTTTCCCCTGAAGATGTGCCAGGAGATTGTTTTTCTAACCGAAGGTGCCTAGCGATCATGTCAACAGGCTTTTTTTCCCAATGAAGGTGTGCCAATGGGCTCTTTTTCTTACCAAAAGTGCCCAATGGATTGTTTTTTCCACCTAAGCTGCCTAGCAATCGTGCCAACTGGGCATTTTACCCACCGAGGGTGCCCAGTAACCCTACCACCGAGCTGTTTTTCCCACCAAAAGTGTGCCAATAGGTGGTTTTGCCTACTGAAGGTTCCCAACGGTTTGTTTTTCCCACTGACAGTTCTTGGCGACCATGTCATTGCCTAGCGGCCATGCTAATGGGCTATTTTGTCTACCGATTGTGTCAATGGACTATTTTCCCACCGAAAGTGTGCCAACAAGTATTTTTTCCCATCATAGGTATGCCAATGGACTGTTTTTCCACCAAAGATGTCTAGCGACCGTACGAACCAGTTGTTTTGCCTACCGAAAGTGTGCCAATGGACTGTTTTGCCCACCAAAGATGCCTGGCAACCCTACCAATAGGTTTTTTTACCCACGGAAGGTGCCTAACAACTTGCCAATGAGCTAATTTCCCACTAAAGGTGCTTAGCGACCCTGTCAATGGAATTTTTTTCACAACGAAAGTGCCTAATGACCTTACCAACGTGCTATTTTTTCCACTAAAGATGTGCCAGGAGGCTGTTTTTCTCACCTAAGGTGCCTAACGATCGTTGGAACGGGCTTTTTTTCCAAATGAAGGTGTGCCAATGGGCTGCTTTTCCCATCAAAAGTGCCCAACGGATTATTTTTCAAACCTAAAGTGCCTAGCAACTATGCCAACGGGGTATTTTGGCCAACGAGGGGGCCTAGCAACCCTACCAATAGGCTATTTTTCCCACTAAAGGTGTGCCAATGGGCTATTTTGCCCACTGAAGGCACCCAACGGTTTGGTTTTCCCACTGAAGGTTCTTAGGGACCATGCCATTGCCTAGCTATTTTGTCCACCGAATGTGTTAATAAGCTATTTTGCCCAACAAAGGAGTGCCAACAAGTTGTTTTTCCCACCAAAGTTGTGCCAATGGGCTGTTTTTCCACCGAAGATGATAAGCGACCGCATCAACCAGTTGTTTTCCCTACCGAAGGTATGCTAACAGGCTGTTTTGCCTACTAAATGTGTGCCAAAGGGATATTTTGCCCACTAAAGGTCTGCCAACGGGCTGTCTTGCCTACTGAAGATGCCCAAAGGGTTGTCTTTCCCAGCAAAGGTGCCTAACTACCATGCCAACGGACTTTTTGCCCATTGAAGGTGCCCAACGGGCCATTTTTCCCTTTGTAGGTGCCTAGTGATTGTGTCAACAAAATTTTTTGTCCACTGAAGGTGCCCAACGGGTTGTTTTACCTACCAAAGGTGTGATAATGGACTATTTTCGTTAGTAGTGTGCCCTAGGCCAATAGTCATATGTGACTTTTGTACTGACATTCTGACTAATTAATAATATATTATGAGGGATTCTTTTAAATATGCATG